>CM057072.1:12467932-12657932 GCA_029379335.1 Thymus mandschuricus
TTCGATGTTAAGATAATTCGGTATTGTCATTCTTTTCTGTTTAGCATTGTATTCAAATTATGTACGTAAAAAGATTGTCCATGTAATTCGTTTACAATTTAACTATATTCTTTAACTCTAGATGATTGAGGATTAATAGAAATATATGTTCTCTCATGGTAGAAGGAATATCTGCGTACATGTATTTCTTTTTTGGGATGTATTAAATTAGAGTTTTTGGATAGTAAAATAATTTTACAGCCATGTTTATAAAAACATAAATATTACCCACTTTTAATGTTTAATATCAAAATATTTCTTTTATAACAACAAATGGGAGGTTGTGCTATATCATTAATTATCCTTTTTCTTCTCCGAAATGAAAGAAACCGCACCATAGAATATCAACGATCTTAATTTTTCTAATTTTTACATATGCAGAGGATGAATTAATTACTTATACTATTAGATATGGCTATTATTGGGTTATAATGAGAAGAACGCAATAACAATAGTATATATATATATATATATATATATATATATATATATATATATATATATATATATATATATATATATTTATATTATATTGAGCGATGGTATTTGTGACATAAGTTTTAGTTGGGGATGAAATAAGGTTTTGTCACGACCGGACTTTGCTAAGGATAGCTAAGCTGGGAAACCGTGACTAGGGATGGGGATTAAGAAGGGGGAAAAAAGGGGTAATGATATAAATGTGTGTTGGGAATTGTTAAGGATCACATGTTAATGGGGGACATTTTAGAAATGAAATGTATATTTTGATTTGATCCCAAAAACCCTAAGTGTCCTATTCCCAAGCGACCCAATTTGATGTAGAAATTAGGTTAGAAAATTTTCTAAGCTTATACTGTTAGAATGACTTTGTTTTTGCTTTAGTAGCATAGGCTTTAGACTGCAGAAAATTCAAAGGAAGGCCACTCGCTTGAGTGTGTTTTCCAATCGAAGCGAGTCTACCCAGCCGAAGCGAAGCGTGCCGAAGAATAGTGAAGCGAATCGAGCGCTACAGTAACAAGCCAAAACGAGTTAACGCGGGTCAACAAATACTAAAGCAGTTACTCGGGAAATTATTTTCCAAGTATGCGCTACAGTATGACCTTGAAGCGACTCACTTTGAAGCGGACGCTCCAATTCTAAAGCGAAGCGAGCCCCTACCTAACAGAAAGCGACAGCCACAATTCCCGCTCCTATTTTGAACTCCAGTCAACTGAAGATCGTTGCATTAATTGCGAGATCTCCACGTGTCGAAAGAGGAGAGGAGCAGCGGAGTTGACTGCCAGGCCGACAAGGGCGCCGCAACAGTACTGGCTCGCTCCAGTTACTGTTAAGTTTGTAACTTAGCCATTTTTGGCAAAATGCCAAATCTGGGCGTCTGAAAAGTTGCCAGCCTGCGCAAGTACTGTCGAGAGGAGGAGGGACAAGGCCACCTACCAAGCAACGGATCTCGGCCAACCCTCCGCCTATAAATAGTGAAGGATGAAGACGAAGAGAAGTAGAACACTACTTGAGCATTGAGCGCCTACTGCAAACAAACACTCCCAGCTTTCAAGCATTCATTCGAGTCTTTGTTTACAAGTGTTCTCCGAGTTCCAGTTCCATCGGAACTCGTCTTCGCAACCTTCACACATAGATTTCTAAGCCCATTCCAAATCCAAGCTTAGAGAAGAGTTCTAGCCATCTTTGCACTTGTTGTAAAGAACTCTTCATTAGTGTGTCTGTCGAAACAGAAAACCCTAACCCTAAAGTTCAGTTAGGTTTTGTGTTCGTCGTTGAAAGGTTGTTTCCGATCTAAGGCTCTACTTTCCTCGATAGTAGAAGCCTCGATCATAGAGTCTAGAACCAAGCTTACACTTTCATCGATTGTGTGAAGCTCGATCGAAACTAGGTTGTAAGGAGAACCTGTAATCTCCCTGTCGTCGGACTGAAGCAAGTGAAGCTTTAAGTCCAGTTTAGGTCTTTGTAGTGTACCCGTAATCACTGCAGTTGTCGTCAGATCCAAACAAGTGAAGCTCGATCTTGACATAGGTTTTTGAAGAACCCATAATCTTCAAGTTCTTGAGTGAAGAGAACGAGTTGCCTAGTGCAACAAGTGGACGTAGGTGTTTTATCACCGAACCACTATAAATCTCTGTGTCGTATCTCTAACCCTAATCTCTTTTTTTTTTTTTTTTCTGTTTACTGTTTGATTATTCACTGCACAAGCATTTAAACAAACTTAACTTGAAATTTTCAAATACTTAGGAAAGATTAACTCACCGAATTTCCGCATTACGAGTAAAGACTCACTCTTGATCAAGTGCAAACTTAGGTCAAGAAGTTTAGCTAAACACTGTAGATCTAGCTTACAACTAGGTCTTATGTTTCGAAGCGAGCTCTTTACTTGTCACTCTGAGTTTGAGGAAAAGAAGTTGAAAAACTTCAAAACACGTATTCACCCCCCCCCCCCCCCTCTACGTGTTTTTCTCTAACAGTCCGGGACCAACAAGTGGTATCAGAGCAACGGTTCTTTCGAGCCACTGCTTTGCATATCCGAAGGGAGTCCCCTCTCGCTTCAGTTGTCTCACTGAACCAGATCCTTTTTCCTAAGTGCATAAAACCCTCACCCACACATACTGCATTTACTGCTGATAGTTTGCTATGTCTACATATAGTGCATCGAATCTTCCGCAGTTCTCTATCGAAGGGTACGAGACATGGAGCTTTCGAGTCGAGAGCTTCCTCTCATCCATCCACGACCGAATGTGGGAAGTGATAGAGGAAGGACCGATCGAAATCAGAAAAGCCATCTCTGTGAATGTTGCGACTACTGAAGGCCGAGCAGCCCACGTCAGACAGGAGTACGTGGAGAAGGACAAGGATGAGTACAACTCCAATGACTTCAAGATCGCCAATCTTGACAAAATCGCACGCCACACAATGCAGAGCACTGTGTCGGACGCCTATCTGCCAAGGATAAGGAAGTGCGCAACGGTGAAGGAAATGTGGGAAACCCTAGCCCTCATTTCTCAAGGAACGAATGAAATCAAGGAAAACAAACTTGCCGTACAGATGCGGGAGTTTGAAAGTCTGATAATGAAGCCTGGAGAATCCATAGATGCCTTCGAGCTGAGAGTTACCAACATCATAGCCACTCTCAACTCACTTGGAAAGGAACTCACAGACAAGGAGGTGAATCTGAAGATCGTTCGAGCTCTCACACGAAAGTGGCAAACTATGAAGGAGTTGTACCTAGCTACCAAGGATTTATCGAAACTCACGCCGGAGATCCTGTTCTCCGAGCTAAAAGCTCATGAGTTCGATCTGAATTGAATGAGTCTCGACGATGAAGACGAAGCTCCCACGACATCAAAAGGAGTTGCCTTCAAAGCCGCAGAAGGACCAAGCGACCAGGCACTCGCTAGGATGTCAAGAGAAGAGCTGGAAGAACATGTTGCGTTCTTATCTAAGAACTTCAACAAGATGAACTCTCGCGTGGGCAAGTACAAGAGGTTCTACAAACAGTACAAGGGAAGGAGCACTGAAGCTCGTGATGGAAAAGGGAAGAGAGAGGAAGCTTCAAAGCCGATCTCGCGGGACATGATGGAAGTGGAGTGCTATCACTGCCACAAGATGGGCCATTACAAATCTGACTGCCCAAAACTGAGGGCAAAAGAGCGAGAAGAACTGAAGTCCAAGAGAGAAGCTCCTCGGCGAGCGCTCGTAGCGAGTGAACTGCCAGTCGCTACAACTGAAGAAGTTTCAAGCGACTCCGATGCATTCACTAATCCCAACTCTAGCGAGGAAGAGGATCTTGGACTCATGGCGCTCACCGACGAAGACACATGAGAGGTATTCTACTATCCATCCATCAGTTCAATTACACTCGCACACACTCACCTAGAGGAAGTTCATTCCTCAACATGGAGTGAGTTGCTTGACAAGCACCGAAAATTGTCAAGCGACCACGAAGTGTTAAAACAACCTATGTCTGATAGCGAGAAGGAGAACCGAAAGCAAGCCACTGAGCTTGACGAAGTCAAACTTAATTTTTAAGGGCTATGACTAGTGATATAGGTGAAATTTACCTTGTTTTTATAACAAAAAAGAGTCGATTTTGTATCTCGATTGTGTACTATTGTCTATAGTTTATATGGTTTTCATTATATTGGACAATATTATGCTTGTGGGTGTTTTTATATGTTTTTAGGCATATTTCGATGATAAAACCCCGAGACGAGACCAGGCGTGAAGATCGTAGCTTGAAGTTCAAGATTTGAGTTCGAGAGAAGGCCTCTCGATACCTCTCTCGATCGAGAGGTCTATCGAGAGGAACCTTCTGCCGCAGTTGTCGATCGAGAGCTTATTTCACCACCTCTCGATACCTCTCTCGATCGAGAGGTTTGTCGAGAGGGGGTTCCAGCCGGGATTTTTCTCCTTAATTAATTAGACTCCTTTTTGGTTTAGGTTTCCTTATGTAAATTTCTCCTATATATACTCCTAGCCTAGAATTGTAAACCCTAACATCACCACCTTATCATCTTTCATATTTTTTAGCACTTTTGTATTTTAGAGTTTTTATTCTTGTATTCAACATTGAAGATTATTCAAGTTTATGCAAGATTCAAGATTCGAAGTTCTTCGTTTGTGTTCAAGTTTTTCTTACTCTTACTTTTTAATTATGTTCTTTCAATCTTTTGTGTTTATGTTTGCTTTAATTATGTCTAGCTAAATTTCTTAGGTGATTTTAGGGATTGAATGCCTAATTGAATTTATGTAAGTATTTTTGTTTACAATTAGCCTCCCAATCTAGATGCATGTTTTCATGGTGCTTATTCTCATGCATGATTAATTGATCACTAATTGTGTATGCATAGTTATGTTTATATGCCTTGATAGGATATTGCATAATAGATCTCATGAATACATGGTATGATAATTTGATTTGTCTTAATTGAGTTTGAATTATCATATGTTTGCATATAATTGATTTGGGTGTCATAATTGAACCTAGTTGATTATCATTGATACTTGTTCTCTTTTGCACTTAGTTTGATATCTATGCGTCTGAAAGGATATTAGGATCATATTAGGTGACGACTTGCATTGCTTTTATCGGGGTGTAGGTTATCTTTCATGTGTCACATTTAGATTGGATTAAATTGGTTAATTGTATGCATTAATTGCTTGCATAGATTTGATTAGGTAGGCTTCCCTAGCATCAATGTGTTAACCAAACAAATGCAAATGTTGGAGACGCAAATGAGTCAAATAGCCAACGCTCAAGGAGGAGTCCATAAGCCCGGCCAATTCCCAAGCAACACCGAGCAAAACCCGAAGAACAACCATCATGTTCATGCTATTGAGCTTCGGAGTGGCACAAAGTACACAAATCCATCCTTGGAAGCTGAGAAGGAAGGAGACGGGAACTTCAAGAATGCGAAGCGTGAGGAAACGAGGATCCAAGTGCCGAGGCGAGGACCTCTCGACACCTCTCTCGATCGAGAGGGGGATCGAGAGGCTGCTACTGGAAGTCAGAATCCACCTCTCGATACCTCTATCGATCGAGAGGAGGATCGAGAGGTTTACGACGAGGAGATCCAATGTGACCCTCTCGACACCTCTCTCGATCGAGAGGGGGATCGAGAGGTCAAAAGTCGAAGTCAGAAGGTACCTCTCGACACCTCTCTCGATCGAGAGGGGGGTCGAGAGGCCAAGCAGCCGCCCCCAATTGCCGACTTACACTCCGAAGGCCCCTTTCCCGCAAAGATTGACCAAGACGAAGCAAGATGAGAAGTATCAACGCTTCTTGGAGATATTACAAAAGGTCAACATCAACATACCACTTCTTGATGCTCTTCGAGACATGCCCAATCATATGAAGTTCATCAAAGACGCAGTGTCGGGAAAGAAGAAGTGGGCAAAGTTCGAGATGATCAACCTCACGGAGGAGTGTAGCGCGGTGATCCAAAAGAAGCTACCAATGAAGCGAAAGGATCCCGGGAGGTTCACATTAGCTTGCAAGATTGGAGATCAAGTCTTTCAAAACGTTCTATGCGATCTTGGGGCTAGCATCAATTTGATGCATCTCTCTATATTCAACCGGCTCAAGATCGGGAGGATGAAGCCAACCACCATCTCTCTACTTATGGCGGACCGATCGGTTTCTTATCCACGAGGGATAGTGGAGGACGTTCTCATTCAAGTGCACAACCTAGTCTTCCCGGCGGATTTCGTAGTCTTGGATATGCCCTAGGATGCAAATCAACCATTGATCTTAGGACGACCATTCTTAACCACGGGGAGAGCATTGATCGATGTTCAAGATGGAGACCTCACATTTCGAGTCAATGGCAAGGAGCTGAAAATTTCTATCTATGAAGCCATGAAGAGACCCGACGATCATCGTGAGGATATCTTCTCCATCGAGAAGTTGATACCACCGACTTCGGAGGAGGCACTCAACCATTGCATCTCAAGTTCGTTATATACGTACAAGGAGTTAGATGAAGCTTGTGATGAGATTCTCGAGTATCTACATCAAATGGAGGCAAACCCACCACAACTTCGACACGAGGAAGTTCCTTACCTCGACATCAACAAGAAGGTGGATGATGGAGTTCTCGAGGAGGAAGAGAAGAAGGATGCAGCCCCTAAGGTGGAATTGAAGCCATTACCCGAGCACCTCAAGTATCAATTCTTAGGAGAAGGATAGACATATCCGGTGATCGTATCTTCCCAACTCACGGAGCCAAACACGGACAAGCTATTGAGGGTTCTAAGGGAGCACAAATCTGCAATTGGATGGACGATTGCCGACATCAAAGGTATTAGTCCTTCGATTTGCCTGCATATGATATTGCTCGAGGAAGGCCATCGTCCAAGGGTACAACCTCAAAGGCGTTTGAATCCAGCGATGCAAGAAGTGGTGAGGAAGGAGGTGTTGAAGTTGCTCGATGCCGGCATGATCTACGCTATTTCGGATAGTGAGTGGGTGAGCCCTACTCAAGTGGTGTCAAAGAAAGGAGGCATGACGGTCATCAACGATGAGAATGGGGAGCTAATTGCAACGAGGCTTGTCACGGGATGGCGAGTTTGCATCGATTATAGGCTTCTCAACTCAGCAACTAGGAAGGATCACTTCCCTCTCCCGTTCGTAGATCAAATGCTCGATCGATTGGCCGGCCATGAGTATTATTGCTTCCTTGACGGATATTCCGGCTACAACCAAATTGCCATCGCTCCGGAGGACCAACACAAGACAACATTCACATGCCCATATGGAGTCTTCGCTTATCGGAGGATGTCGTTCAGGTTATGCAACGCACCGGCCACTTTCCAAAGGTGTATGATGGCCATCTTCCATGGATTGATCGAGAATATTATGGAGGTATTCATGGATGATTTTTCAGTCTTTGGATCTTCTTTTGACCAATGTTTGGAGAATCTTCCCACGGTGCTTCAAAGGTGCGAAGAGACGAACCTCGTTCTCAATTGGGAGAAGTGCCACTTCATGGTGCAAGAAGGAGTTGTCCTTGGTCACAAGGTGTCTTCGCAAGGATTGGAGGTGGATCGAGCCAAAGTCGTAGCCATCGAGAAGTTGCCACCACCAACCAACGTCAAATCGGTGAGGTGTTTCTTAGGACATGCCGGCTTCTATAGGAGGTTCATAAATGATTTTTCGAAGATCACAAAGCCGTTGTGTGGATTGCTCGAGAAGGATGTCAAGTTCGTTTTTTATGGAGATTGCTTGGAAGCTTTCGAGACATTGAAGATGGCGCTTATCTCTACTCCCGTCTTGGTGTCACCGGATTGGAGTGCCCCGTTCGAGCTCATGTGCGATGCAAGCGATTGGGCGGTAGGAGCAGTTTTGGGGCAGAAACGGGAGAAGCTTTTCCGAGTGATCTACTATGCTAGCAAGACATTGGACTCGGCTCAAAGGAACTACACCACCACAGAGAAGGAGTTACTCGCTGTGGTCTATGCTTTCGACAAGTTTAGACCTTATTTGGTGGGATCTCACACGATTGTGCACACCGACCATGCCGCCATTCGCTACCTATTCAACAAGAAGGACTCGAAGCCACGGTTAGTTCGCTGGATTTTGCTTCTTCAAGAGTTCGACATGGAGAACAAGGATAGGAAAGGATGCGAGAATGTGGTGGCCGACCATCTCTCAAGACTCGAGCAGCCCGTGGATGGAGAGGATTCGAAGATTGCTATCAAGGAAAGCTTCCCCGATGAGCAGATTTTTGAGGTGGACGATTTGAATCCTTGGTTCGCCGACATCGTCAACTACTTGGTGATTCATCATGTGCCCAAGGATCTATTGTCTCATCAAAAGAAGAAGTTCCTCCACGATTGCAAGTTCTACTATTGGGATGATCCTTACTTGTACCGGAGGTGTGCCGATGGAGTTATAAGGCGATGTGTTCGACAATCGGAGTGGAAAAAGATCATCGAAGATTTCCATAGCGCTCCGAATGGGGGACACTTTGCAGCAAATCGCACCGCCCTCAAGATATTTCATAGTGGTTTCTATTGGCCTTCTATCTACAAGGATTGCCACGAGTTCATCAAGTCATGTGATCGATGCCAAAGGATGGGGAACATCACAAAGAGGGACGAGATGCCGCAACGAACTATCATGGAGGTGGAACTCTTCGATGTTTGGGGGATTGACTTCATGGGTCCTTTTCCCAAGTCTCAAGGGTTCTCTTACATCTTACTTGCGGTGGAGTATGTGTCTAGATGGGTCGAGGCCATTCCTACTACAACCAACGATTCGAAGGTGGTGATCAAATTCCTCCAGCGAAATATTTTGACTCGGTATGGAACTCCGAGAGCTTTGCTTAGTGATGGGGGGAGCCACTTCAACAATCGTTGGTTAGGATCGCTTCTTGCAAAATATGGAGTCAAGCACAAGGTTACATCGCCCTACCACCCTCAAGCAAACGGTCAAGCCGAGCTAGCTAATCGAGAGATCAAGCAAATCTTGGAGAAGACCGTCACCAACAAAAAGGAGTGGGCGAAGTACTTGGACGATGCACTTTGGGCCTATAGGACGGCTTTCAAGACACCAATTGGAAGGTCGCCATACCAATTGTTATTTGGCAAGTCTTGCCATTTACCAATGGAATTGGAGCACAAAGCTTATTGGGCGACTAGAAGGATCAATTTCGAGTTCAAGGAAGCCATGGGTCAAAGGTGTGATGACTTGTTGGAGCTTGATGAATGGAGAAACGAGGCGTTCGAGAATTCGAGGATCTACAAAGAACGAGCCGCGAGATTTCACGACTTGAGCATCAAAAAGCGTAAGTTCGAAATTGGTGATGGTGTTCTTGTTTTTAATTCTCGACTTCGTTTGTTTCCAGGAAAATTGCAAAGCAAGTGGTCGGGGCCGTATGTTATCTATAAGGACTTGAAGAATGGTGCATTCGAAGTGTTGAAGAACGACGGTGAGAAATTCGTGGTGAATGGGCATCGACTCAAGCACTACTTCAAGCCGTTGCCTCTCTACCCCGAGAAATCGGCCACTTATCTCGATGACCCGAGTTAGAAAGGAGGTATCGTCGGGCTAAAGACGTTAAACGTAGCACTTGTTGGGAGGTAACCCAATATTCGTATCCCGTTTTTATCATTTTTGTTTCGTTTTATTTTAGAGTCGTAGGTAATTTATTTTTCGTATTTTAGAGTCGAACCCCTTAATATACTAACAAATGCTAAAGTGTTGTGTCGAAAAAAATGCAGGACCTCTCGACACCTCTCTTGATCGAGAGGCCTGTCGAGAGGTGAAAAATTTTGTCCAGTAGGGGTCTCTCGACACCTCTCTCGATCGAGAGGGGTATCGAGATATTCTGAAAAAATGTGCCCAGGTTTTTGTCACGTGAAGCCTCTCGATCGAGACCCCCATGTTTTCGATCGAGGGGGGAGAACAGTATGTTCAGCGCAAAACCTCTCGACACCTCTCTCGATCGAGAGGCCTGTCGAGAGGTCAAATTTTGGAGTCCAGTACGTACCTCTCGACACCTCTCTCGATCGAGAGGTGTATCGAGAGGGTCATTGACGGCGCAAAATCCGAGTTTGACCAGGTACTAAGATGGCAAGAGACAAGGGAAAGAATGTTGCTTCGACCTCTTCAAGCAAAGGCAAGGGGAAGGAAAAGGTCACTTCTTCAAGCAAGGGCAAGGAGACGTGGAAAAACGACAAGACCATTCCGGAGAATCGAATGCCGCCGGCAAGGTCGATGCCCTCAAATTTGGAGCCCAAGGCGTTCAAGCTTAAGCTCACCACAGCGGAGTCTAAGAGGAGATGGTCACATCTTGTGCAACTCAAGCACAAGCATTGTCGTTTCCTCCATCAAGAGACGATAGTGGCGATGGGGATAGCCGATGAGATCACCCAATCGATGCAAAGAGGACGCTTCACCAACATCTTTCAAGGCAATCACTTAACTTATCACATTATAACAGTGGAGTTTCTCTCAACTTTGGTGGTGGAGCGAGTCAATCAAGTGCCCCACATCATTCGTTTCCAACTCGGTGGTCAACCAAGGGAGCTTGACATGGATCAACTCAATGATATTATCGGAGGAAACAAGAATGGCGAGTACATTGGCAACAATCATCCGAATCTTCAAGATTTGTGGGGCCAATTCGTGGATTTTGAAGAGGAAAGGAGGAGATCGTACAACCCGGCGTATGCGAAGGCCACCTCAATTCGGAATCCCACGATTCGCTACTACCATAGGCTGATTTCGTCTACCATCCATTCCCGCCACGACTCCGCACCTTCCTTGCCACCGACGCTCATCTCATTTGGACTTCCTATCGAAGCCACTCTCAAAGTTCAGCCCTTTACCTCGTAGATCATATGGAGAACCAAGCTTACTTGTTCGGAGGACAAAAGATTGGGATAGGAGCATTCGTCACTCCACTTGCTCAACACTTCAACATTCCGATTGGAGAGCAGCCAGTGTCTAGGTCCATCTTTGTGGATAGACGCACGTTGGAGCTTGCGAGGATGATCTCATTCGACACGTCCGGGTGGTTCTTTAAGCTACATGGGAGAAGTGGTGTTCATCTCTTCCCGCTGCCGAACAACTATTTGACCGAGGTGATTGGGAATGAGAAGCTACGGAGAGGGAACGGGAAGATAAACTCTCCCCAACACAAGGAGCTTATGTGGGCCGAGGGAGGTCAAAGGCCCAATGAAGGAGGCGATGATGATGAGGAGGAAGACGATGAAGAAGAGGCCGAGCAATATGAGCAAGGATATGATCAAGAGGAGGATGCTTATGCGCAAGGGTATGAAGGTGTTCCACAGCCCGGTTTCTACATGAGAGCTCCATAATTTTCAACAATGCAAGATTGGCACACGGAAACAATGGAGGCGATGGATAACTACCATTGGGATGGTAGAGAGTTCGTTGAGTCTCAAGTGCGAGGAGTTCGAGAAGAGGTGCAAACTTTGAGAACCGAGGTGGGGGACCTTCGTGCATACATTGGAGGTCGTTTCGATACTCTCAACACTTATTTTGAGAATGAGGCGAAAAGAAGAGAGGATGAGGCGAAGAGGCGTGAGGATGGGAGAGCTTACATGGAGAACTACAATAGGATGGTGCATGAGATGCACTATTTCTATCCTCACTACCCGGCCAACCATCAACGATTCGACCCCAATAACCCCGACAACCCTCCCTTCCCTCCGCCATATTAATGAAGTAAGTTTGTTAACTTAGTTCCTTCTTCTCTTTGCAAACTTATTCCTTAATCTTTGATTTCGAAATAAGTTTGGGGGAGGGGGAAGAGTAACTAAACTTAACAATCTTTTTGAGTATTTTTATTGCTTTAGTAGTTGGTTTATTTTGGGGTATGTTTGAGTCTTTTATGTTGAGTCTTTGATTGTTTTAAGTCTTAGGTTAAGTTGAGTTGAATAAGCATGTGATGATAGTATTGTGAATTTGGCCAATGATAGAAAATTTTTGCTTGAGTTTTTGAGAAAATTTCAT
This sequence comes from Thymus mandschuricus, assembly GCA_029379335.1. Lineage (NCBI taxonomy): Eukaryota > Viridiplantae > Streptophyta > Magnoliopsida > Lamiales > Lamiaceae > Thymus > Thymus mandschuricus. The sequence goes on from CM057072.1 coordinate 12,479,940, forward strand.
GATCTTTATTATGCATAGATCCTTGGCGAAGCGACGCATTTTATTTGATGAATTTGAAGCATGTTATGATGTCGGGAACTAGTTAGTTTGAGCCCGTGAGATTTGAGCTTTTTGTGCATGTTGATGCCTATTCTTTGATTGAGTGATCATGTATGCTTCATTGTTTCTAGAACTTGCCCTATTTCTCCATCAAGACCTTGGTATATTTACGAACTAGGAGATGATCTTAGGCCATCTTTCTTTAGCCACATGATTCCCATACACTAACCTTGATCATAATCTTTGTTTACCCCCTTTGAGCCTTTTTATGAGCCTTTCTTTCTTAAGCTTGGATGATAGGAGGTTTGGATGGATACGGGTATCTTTAGTGGATTTAGTTGGTGATGTGGGAGGTGTTGATAAGAGTATTTGTTGTGGTATGGAGAAGAAAAAAGAAAATAACTCTAGATGCTTGATTAAGTATAGTTGGCTATCCCTATAAGCTTAGAAAAATTAGTTGTGAAAAGAAAAAGAAAAAATAGAGCCTTTGTTCAACATTAGAAAGAACATTCATTAGATGAGCTCTAAGAAAAAAAAAGAGAAAAAGAAGAGAATGAGAATAAAAGCATAAGGGGATAGTTAGCTTGAGTTGTATTATGTGCATCTATGATATTGATGTTTTGTAGTTGGTGTTGGATGGTAGAAGATGGAGTTGAAAATCCATACTTTGGTTGGAGTTGAGAAAAAAGGTTGATGATTTGGAGTATTGTGAGTCACTTAGCCTATACATTCCCTACCTTAACCAATGTCCCTACATTACAAGCTTATATAAAGACCTTTTTGATCTTAGTTTGTGGATATTACATTAGGTGGAGAGGTTGAGATTAGGGGCAAGCCTATGGTAAACATGTTGCATTACATTGATGTTGAGTGAACCTATATGATGTGCATTATTTCATACATCTTTTCTTTGAGAGAGTTGAGTGTTCACTTATACACATATACATATCTCACATGTTGGAGAGTGTTCTTTGATGGATCGGCATGAGTTGAATTTATTGGATAAATTGTGTTATTGATGCTAAGGTTGTGTGCATAGTTTTGATCATGATCATGAGAGATTGTTTTTGAAAAAGTTTTGAGGCCTATATAGTTCACAATGCTAGAGTCTATTGTTTATGTTTTGGTATTGTTCGGGACGAACAATGTTTAAGTTTGGGGGATTTGATATAGGTGAAATTTACCTTGTTTTTATAACAAAAAAGAGTCGATTTTGTATCTCGATTGTGTAGTATTGTCTATAGTTTATATGGTTTTCATTATATTGGACAATATTATGCTTGTGGGTGTTTTTCTATGTTTTTAGACATATTTCGATGATAAAACCCCGAGACGAGACAAGGCGTGAAGATCGTAGCTTGAAGTTCAAGATTTGAGTTCGAGAGAAGGCCTCTCGATACCTCTCTCGATCGAGAGGTCTATCGAGAGGAACCTTCTGCCGCAGTTGTTGATCGAGAGCTTATTTCACCACCTCTCGATACCTCTCTCGATCGAGAGGTCTGTCGAGAGGGGGTTCCAGCCGGGATTTTTCTCCTTAATTAATTAGACTCCTTTTTGGTTTAGGTTTCCTTATGTAAATTTCTCCTATATATACTCCTAGCCTAGAATTGTAAACCCTAACATCATCACCTTATCATCTTTCATATTTTTTAGCACTTTTGTATTTTAGAGTTTTTATTCTTGTATTCAACATTGAAGATTATTCAAGTTTATGCAAGATTCAAGATTCGAAGTTCTTCGTTTGTGTTCAAGTTTTTCTTACTCTTTCTTTTTAATTATGTTCTTTCAATCTTTTGTGTTTATGTTTGCTTTAATTATGTCTAGCTAAATTTCTTAGTTGATTTTAGGGATTGAATGCCTAATTGAATTTATGTAAGTATTTTTGTTTACAATTAGCCTCCCAATCTAGATGCATGTTTTCATGGTGCTTATTCTCATGCATGATTAATTGATCACTAATTGTGTATGCATAGTTATGTTTATATGCCTTGATAGGATATTGCATAATAGATCTCATGAATACATGGTATGATAATTTGATTTGTCTTAATTGAGTTTGAATTATCATATGTTTGCATATAATTGATTTGGGTGTCATAATTGAACCTAGTTGATTATCATTGATACTTGTTCTCTTTTGCACTTAGTTTGATATCTATGCGTCTGAAAGGATATTAGGATCATATTAGGTGACGACTTGCATTGCTTTTATCGGGGTGTAGGTTATCTTTCATGTGTCACATTTAGATTGGATTAAATTGGTTAATTGTATGCATTAATTGCTTGCATAGATTTGATTAGGTAGGCTTCCCTAGAATCAACACTTTTCCTTAATTGTTTACTTACCTTATTTATTTAATTGCTTGAGTGCTAAGTTGTTTTCTTTGACTAGTTATTTCCTTGTTTATTTATTTCCTTATTTGATTTCTTGAGTCTTTATTATTTGCCTAGTCTATAAATACCACAATCTTAAATTCCTAAAAGCCTAAACATCACATTAGTTCTTTAGTAGAGGTATTGTGTGCGTTTTCTACTTGTCAATCCTTGTGGATACGATACTCGTGCTTCTTTATATTACACCTATTTTGTGTGGTAGAAAATAGTGCGATCAACTAGTAAGTTCGAGGATCTCTTTGATAGATATCAAAGCTTGGAAGGAAGGTATGAAATCTAGTCCATTCTAGTTGCCAATTTGAACAAAGCCTCATACGCTAGGCAGGCACTAGAGAGCTCGCTTCTACCTTTTGGTAGAAAGGGAGGGCTTGGATATGAGGGTGGACCTTCCAAGCCTACAGTCTTTGTTGGTGCTTCAAACAAGACACCATCAGTTCCTTTGGATGTGCCCACTGCCTACAAAGTGACCACCAACAAGGACAACGGCAAAATGGTTGAGAACCCTAAGAGGAAGCCAATGAAGATGTCTATATCTTCAAGGGTAGAATCTAAGGGTAAGCAAAATTCAACAATCCCTAGCACTGACAATGCTAAAACTTACCAATCCAAGGGTAAAGGGAAACCTGTTGAAGCTTCTAAGTCTCAAACCAAGACACTAGAGACAAATGATCTCCCTTTCAAGAAAAGGAGTAATGTCTATGTGTCACGTGAGCCGGATTGGAGATGGTCCAACCGTACTTATGTTGAGGGGGAAGTATTCGAAGCACCGAGGAGGTCGCTTCAAACTTCCAAGGTTACTCAAGTGAGTCGGGGTCAAAACCCTAGTTTGATCGCTTCGAAGAAACCAAGCGAGCCGCTTCGAAAGACTAGTAACCCTAAGTCAGTCTCTAAGCCAGTAGCCAATCCGAAGCGAGTCGCTTCAGGATATAAACAAATGGGCAAGAGCATAGGTGTGTCTGAAGCGAGCTGCTACCCCTCCTGCACACACTGCTGTACGTGTGAAGCTGCATCTAAGCAGAGCTCACAGTTTCAAAAGGTCGAGAAGCCCAAAACACAAGCTAACTCTCGAAAGAGAATGAAGCAAGTGTGGGTACCTAAGGGAACTAACCTGCAAGGACCCAAACTGATTTGGGTACCAAAACTTGTCTAATTGCAGGTGAGCGCCATGGACCCCATGCCAAGTGAAGGTCAACAAATCTGGTACTTGGACAGTGGATGTTCAAGACATATGACTGGCATGAGAGCTCTACTTCAAGATTATATTTAGAAGAAGGGTCCACACGTAACCTTTGGTGACAATTCTCGAGGAAGCACTAAAGGATACGGTGCACTGAAGATCGGAAAGATCAAGATAGAAGAAGTCTTCTATGTGGAAGGACTAAAGCACAACTTGTTATCCATCTCACAATTTTGTGATAAGGGATACAAGGTGGAGTTCATCTCCAACAAGTGCATAGTAAAGAGCAAACTCACATCCCAGATTGTGCTAACTGGAATTAGATAGAGGAATGTCTATTTTGCGCAATGGGATAGCTGCAAAGAGGAGACGTGCTTAGTCGCTAGGAGTGCAACAGAAATTGGATGGCTATGGCACCGACGCTTAAATCATCTCAACTTCAAAACAATCAACCGCATAGCTCGAAAAGGATTGGTGCAAGGCATACCCAATGAGGTCTTTGTCAAAGATCATCCATGCTCACCATGCCAACGAGGGAAGCAGATGAAGAAGCACTTCGCCAGTCTTGAGGAAGCATCTTCCAAGCGAGTGCTCGAGCTACTTCACATGGATCTGTTTGGACCAGTCTGATAGATCCGGGTTGGAGATCCACAACGATTTAAGGTATTTTTCATCATGTTTTGCAAAGAGCATTTATGGGTAAAGCGTTAAAGCAGTAAAGAGCAAGAGATTCATACATTCGAAGAGCTATAATCATGTATTTTGTACAGAGAACGATTTGCGTGGTGATGACAAATAATAGTTGAGCTATGAGTAAGGCGTAAAAGGCATGTTTAGCCACAAACTAGCAAGATTCATGGAGTTTTGCACTAGTTATAAGCAGATAATGAAGAAATGGAACAGGAAAAAGGAGAGAAACAAGGAGAACGAAGCTCCATTGAACCTCATTCCCTTTTGGCAACGAGGGTTTTACCTTAGACTAGGAACGAGGGGTAAGAGAGGGATTCTTCCCGGCGTCAAGAGGAATGGATGGAGATAAAAAGGGAACTAGAACTTCCCGGGAGAAAACTTTGAGTGCCCTGACTGCTTGAGCTCGGAGGAGCCCGTAAGAGAGTATGGAGTTGAATGGAACAGTACGCCAAGGAGCGCGTTGTTCGTAGAGAGTGATAATAATATGATGATGTCGAAGTGTGTGTTCACTTAGTATTTATAGGACGCGAGAAGGGTGAAAAGGTGGATGTTTCTTGTATGAAAGGGATAAAAGAGGAATTTCTGTAGGGACAAATTCCCTTTGTCATTAATATTGTGGTCCTCAATCTAGAAGGACTAGAGTCACGCCAATTACACGCCCCTGCAGATCCCTGGGTATTAGCAGGAGCATACTAAGGCCGAACCTGCTTCTGTAAGCACTAGCTTCTGATGGATTTGTATACTAGAAAGCAGGCCTTTTAGCTTGTATGCATGTGTTGTCCATAACCACTAACAATCTCCTATCTGATTAAGTATGAATTGTCATCCATGCATCAAACATCTATCCATTATCTCAAAGTTGTAGGCTTTATGGTGTGTTGTAGATCACAGAAGACCATAGTTGCCGGTTCCTCACGAGATATAAAAGGGTCTCACAGTTGAGACAGTTCTGGATATAACTGTCGGTTTAGGCTGTAGTATAGGCTGCATAAGTAGCTTGTCTTGGCTACTTGTCTATACTAGTACGTGCGTGTACTGATAGGATCACGGTGAGGTGTATTCTTCTATTTTGACCAGATGTAGAAAGAATCAAGACCTCGGTGACTTAAGATGAACCTTAACTCTAGTTGAGTCCTAAGGGTGTATAGTTGTGGTCTGCTTCTTTGATTTACCATGGGTGAGAGTTCAGAGTATCTGTAACTCAATATGCTCCGTATCTTGGGAAGCAACTACAACTAGTACGACTCTTAGTGTAACTGCAACAGAGCACCATATCCTGGTAGAACAGGTTGATCACATCCTGAGAGGAATTCATTAAGGATTATCATACCAAACCCTGCAGGTGGATTAATTTCCGGTATGATGAATAAGGAATGAATGGTACTACTCAGGAATAAAAGAAGTTGAATAACACGAGCAGTCAGAAGCTCTAAGTTAATCAACGGATGTGGGATATCTTAAATATGGGGGTCGTTAAGTCTAATACTAGCCCTGAACTCAACAGGGGTAAAACAAGTAATTCAGTACTATTACTCTAGTGGAATGTTTTAGTACTTATGGACTAAATTATACTCTGGGCTGAGTATGGAGAATTTAGCCATTGGGAGGCCTCGGGTTTACCAGCTAGTAGATCCCTGATCTGGCCCAAAAAGCTCAATAGGCCACAGTATAAGGAATAAGTGGGCCACCACTCAGTTGGGCCCAGTATGTGGCGCCAACTATGCTCATGGGAGGCCAGTCCATAAGTTGCAGGCCTGGCCTGCAACTTAAGCCCAAGTCTCTCTTGGTCTCCTCTATAAATACCCCTCAAGGTCTTGTTCAGACCTAACGATCAGAATAATCGAGTGCACTTAATATTCTGAACAAGAAAAAGGAGGCTAGGGTTAGAGAGAGAGAGACGCGCGGCCGAGCATCAGAGTTCGGTGGGGTTCCCGTTTCCGTGGCTGATTCCGAAGCTCGTTGTCCATCCAACGTCAGAATCGAGCAGGGATATAGATCAGAAGATCTATTCGCGAGTTCTCTACTTCTTCAGGTAATGGATCTATAAACCCCCTATGATTCCGCATTAAATTCATAGGAGCATGATAGGTTTATTCGATAGTTAGATATCCGAAATAGATCCTCGGGCGAACCGATCTTCACCGATCAGATATGGTTCCTTCAGCTTCTGCACATGAGCCTTAACCCAAGCTATAGTAGTTGTCAGATCCCGTGGCGTCCAGGATCTGCTCCTTGTCGAATCAATTTCTTTTAATCATCATAGGAGAATAATCCAGATAAAGGCAGGGAACTACATTACGAGTGAGGCTGATATTTATCCCTATCAGCTACTCCCCCCCTAAGACCAGAAGCGTTCAGCATAAGCTTCTGTCAAATACTAACATCGGTAATAATGATTTCAAATGACATCACAAAAGGCCTGTCATAAAAAAGGTAACGCGCCGGTTAAATTTCCAAGGTACGATGGGAATGATGGCTCCCTGTCTTATCATTGCCTTTTGGCGTTTCCAAGGAGGGAAAAATGATCTATTTCTTAAGAAACAACGTTATGCTTCTCTCATTCTTCTCCTTACTTTTCTCTTTCACTTGGTTAGAAAAAGAGAGGAAAGAAGCCCTATTTTGTTCTTTCCGCTTCCCCTTTTGCATAGCAGAATCCGTCCCTCTCAGACGAACAGGTATCTTCTTTCACCTAACTATTGCTTTCATATTTTTCTACGAACCGTGTATGAAGGGATTGGCTCTTAGAAACCCTTTGCTTTGTTTTATTAATTCAGTCATGTCCATGGATTTTGTCCGCCGGAAGATTTGCAAATTGGCTTATTTTGAAGATACCCCTGACTTGCTTCGGAGCCGCCTGCTCGGTTTTTTAACTCGGCAAGAAATGGACTTCGTGGGATCTATATGACTTTCCAGACATGAAGGCATATCTTAGGCGATTTAAGAATCTTTTCACACAATACAAAATGTATGACGGTCGCTTATCAGAGAAAGAGAAGTGCGAGCTTATCCTGCTATCTTTGCCTGGGGCGTATTTATCACTGGAGGCCGGAGCCGCCAATTTAGGAGTTTATACCCACCTCCCTACTCTAATGGCCGAACTGCTACGAATTGAAAAGGTTAAGAAGACGGAGATGGAAGATGAGGCTAGGGAGGTAGCTGAGCCCTCAGCTAGTCAGATCCCTCGAGGGGGGAACAAAAGACAGAGGACAGATGAAGGTAAGCCATATAATCCTTCAACTATATTTGTCTTATTTTATCTTTCATGGTGTAAATTTGAACGGATTGACATGTATATGCTTGTTTTGTTTTTTTTTTTAAAAAAAAAGGTTCAACTACTGGAGAGGACAGCGATTACAGCGATTCCTATTCCTTCCCCCGAGCTTCTGCAACCCCATCATCTAGCTCATGCTCTTCTACCTTAGCTTAATTACGCTGTATTTTGGTGTTTTTTGCTGGGATGCATGTTTCAAGACTTGGAGGCTCACTTTATGCCTTTTCTATCGTAACCAGAATAGACTGTATGCCTTGTTACTTATTGAATGTTCTGCTTTCTATGTATGTAATATTTTGGAATAGTAGGATATGAGCTTCTTCAGATGCTGCTTCCTGATTGATCATAATTTCTCTTAAGCCCTGCTGAGGTATTTTCCCCATACCTCCAGTCTTTGCACTTTTCCTAGTTTTCTTTTGTCTAGGGGCTTGAGTCTGCCTTTATGCCTTTAGGCTAACTGTAATAAATTATGCTCTCTTTAATAGTTGCTTAACGCATAGGATCTAACATTTTAAGATAGTAAAATATGGAAAGCATTTTAAGATAATGGGATATGGAGGGTATCCCCCTACATCCCCCCCCCCCCCCCCCCAAGTGGGTTATGAGAAATCGAGTGAATCATAACTCATCTAGTGGATGATTTCACATTAAGCATAATATTTCTTTAGGTTATTAACATTCCAGGGCTGGGGTAGCACCCTTCCCTCTTCATCTTGCAGTTCATAAGCTCCCCCTTTCAATACCTCTTTTACCAGGTAGGGTCCTTCCCAATTTGCATCTAGCTTTCCCATGGTCTTGAGAGCATCTGCCCTTTTTAAGACTAGGTCTCCTTTGCAGAACCTTCGGATTTGCACTTTTTGTTATATGCGTCTCGCACCTGCTGTTTGTATCTTTCTGCCTTCTGAAGAGCTTTGATCCTAAGCTCTTCGACCATGTCTAGGTTCTCCCTCATCAGGGAGGAGTTTTGATTTTCATCATAAGCCATTATCCTTAATGACTTGAGTTCTGCCTCTACCGGCGTTACCGCTGTTGCCCCATAGACCAAATTAAATGGGGCCTCTCCTGTAGCTGTCTTAGGACTGACTCTATATGCCCACAGCACTGAGTCTAACTCATTAGCCCAATTTCCTTTGGATTTTTCCAGCCGGGCTTTGATACCATTTACAATGGTTCTGTTTGTTACTTCAACTTGCCCATTAGCTTGAAGATGAGCTACAACTACAAACCTCTGTTCAATGCCAATTTCTTTGCACCAAGCTCGCACCATGGATCCTGTAAACTGGGCACCATTGTCGGCGACCAGTATCCTTGGAATTCCATATCGGCAACATATATTTTTCCAGATAAACTTCTTTATCACCTGCTCCGTGATTTTTACTACGGCCTCGGCCTCAACCCATTTTGTAAAGTAGTCTACAGCTACGATTAAGAATACTCTTCCTCCCGTAGCTGTGGGGAATTTTCCCACTATATCAATTCCCCATTTATCGAAGGGACAGGGTGCCATCATGGCTCCTAATTCTTCAGCAGGCTTGTGAATGAGCCTCCCATTCCTCTGACAGCTATCACACCTTTTTACTACTCCCTCTGTCCCTTTGGAGTTGTTACATTTCTTTTCAGCATTTGTCTCAAGCATTTTCGAGCGTCTTGATAATTAGTTTCAAGGGAATCGATCGATTCGATTTACACGCTTTTAAAGTATATCTTTTTGTGAAATTTTTAAATTTACAAGATACTACAAGTGTTTTAGTATTTCATAAAAGAAAATAATATTTAAAAAGCTATTTTAAAACTCATCAATAAAATTCTCGAAAACGCTTGGGACAAATGTTAAAAAGAAATGTAACAACTCCAAAGGGACAGAGGGAGTAGATTTTTAGCATCTTTCTCCATCGTAGGCCAGAAGAACCCCCCCGGCTCTTAGTAGTATTCTGATTAGATCTTTAAATCCAGTGTGCGCTTTTGTAGCACCTTCATGTATTTCTCGCAGCGTGTATTCTCCCTCAGGCTCTGATAGGCACTTGAGGTAAGGGTGTGTGAATGCCCTTTTATATAGTTTATCTCCTATTAGGCAGAATTTAGCTTTGAATGCACATGGCAACTTACCCTTATCAGCCGAAACTGTGGTTTCGGGCTTTTCTATGCGTTCCTTCAGGGCTTTGATGATTGGAGTTCTCCAATCCTCCATTATTTCAATAGCCTGTATCTCGGCTTTGATTAATTTGGCATCTGCATTGCACAGCACAATTTCGGCTGTCCAAGTCCCCTCTATTGAGCTAGCTATTCGTGCTAGCTTATCCGCCTCAACATTCTCTTCTCGAGGGATCTTGATAACTTCAGCTTTAACAAAGTGCTCTAAGAGCTCCTTCACGACTTTGGCATATGCTACCATTCGCTCTTCCCGCTTCTCACAAGTCCCTAGGACCTGATGCGTTACTAATTGGGAGTCTGAGTGAACAATCACATGGGTTGCGCCCATGGTTTGTAATAGGTCTAGGCATCTGATCAGAGCCTCGTATTCGGCCTCATTATTAGAGACATGATAATTTAGTTTGATGGTGAATTTGTAATCCTGGCTCCTGGGGTCCTGAATGAAAATTCCTACCCCAGATCCCTCTTTAGTAACTGAGCCATCAACATAAGCTTTCCACCATTGGTGCTCTTCTTCTTCCCCCCTGGTGGTTTCCTGTAGAAAGTCGGCCAGTGCTTGAGCTTTGATAGGTACCCTTGGCTCAAAATCTACGTCATATTCACTTAGCTCTATTGCCCATTTGACTAGTCTTCCTGATAAGTCAGGTTTACCTAGTATCTGTTTCAGCGGCTCGTTCAACCTCACTATCACTTTATGTGATAGGAAGTAAGGCCTTAACTTCCTAGCTGTAACCATTACTGCTAATGCAGCTTTTTCGATACTCGGGTACCGCATCTCTGCTCCCTGTATCATCTTGCTTGTGTAATATATAGGTTTCTGGACTAACCCCTCTTCTCTTAGGAGTACAGAACTGATGGATTCCGCTCCCACTGCTATATATAGATATAAGACTTCTTGTGGTAACGGTTTAGTAAGCAGAGGCAGCTCGGCCAGATGCTCCTTTAATTCCTCGAAGGCCTTCTGGCATTCATTAGTCCATTCGAATCTGCTTCCTTTTCTCAAGATTTTGAAGAAAGGGAGGCTTTTGTCTGCTGACCGTGAGATAAAACGGCTTAGCGTTGTGATTCTTCCATTAAGCCTCTGAATTTCCCGGATGTTTCGGGGAGGGATCATATCCAACACTGCTTGCACTTTGGCTTTGTTTACCTAAATCCCCCTAGGGGTGACCATATAACCCAGGAATTTTCCAGCTTGTACGCCGAATGAGCACTTGGCTGGGTTCAACTTAAGATGGTATAATCTGGCTACAGCAAACACTTCTTCCAGATCTTGTATGTGATTTTGAGCATGCACACTTTTGGCTAGTATATCATCAACATATACTTCCATATTTCTACCGATCTGGCTTTTGAAGATTTTATCCATCATTCTTTGATAGGTAGCCCCCGCATTTTTCAAGCCAAAGGGCATGCTTTGAAAACCAAACGTCCCAGCACAAACCCCAAATGCAGCTTTTGGGACATCTGATGGATTCATTTTTACTTGATGGTATCCTTGATATGCGTCCATTATGGATAGCAGTTCGCAACCTGACGTGGAATCTACTAATTGATCGATCCTTGGCAGAGGGTAATGATCTTTTGGGCAGGCTTTATTTAAGTCTCTGAAGTCAATACACATCCTCCAGGTGCCTGTATTTCCTTTAGCCACCATCACTGCGTTGGATAGCCATTCTGGGAATTGTATTTCCCTAATGTGCTTAACCTCCAATAATTTGGCGACCTCTTCCCTGATGATTTTATCTTTCTCAGGGCCAAATTGCCTTAACTTTTGCTTTACCGGCTTTACTGAGGGGTCTACATTCAGACAGTGTAATGCCATGGTTGCGTATACCCCCACCAGGTCAGATGACCCGAAAGCGAAGACATCTGCATTCTTTCGCAGACACCTTACTAGTTGTTCTGATATGTCCTGAGGCATCTGAGTGCCAATTCTTGTAGTGAATCCTTTCCGATCTGGGATCAATTCTATTTCTATCAGTTCCTCTGCGGCGACCATTAGGCTCTGCCCGTCTTTGACAGTATCGGCCTCTTTGATCTTGCCCTCTTCTCTTTCTGGTGTGTGTCGAGGGGCTAAAGATTCTGGGACAGCCCATTTCTTAGCTTCTCCCATTTTGACAGATTGAACATAGCAGTTTCTTGAGGTCGTTTGATTCCCTGATATCCATCCTATTTGATCCCCCACAGGGAATTTCATCATCAAGTGATAGGTGGATACGATTATTTGGAAAGAGTTCAGAGCAGCTCTTCCTAGAATAGCGTTATAAGATGACTCCTGATCGACCACCCAGAAGGTAGTCACTTTTGATGTTTTAACATGTCCTTCTCCCAGAGTGAGTGCAAGATCCACCGACCCCACTGTCATGACAGGCTTCTGCGAGAAGCCTTGGAGGGATACCCTGGCGGGTTTCAGAAGCTTCTTCTAGGGCATTTGATTAAGACAACTCATAAGGATCACATTGATAGGGGTCCCGGTGTCTACAAAAATTCTCCGCACTTGGTACCCTTCTATTTCAGCTGTTACTACAAGGGCGTCATTGTGTTGATGTATGATGGCCTTGTTATCCCCAAGTCCGAAGGATATTCTTGGCGCGGTATTGCCAGGTCCTGATTCCTTGGGCGGATTGGAGACCCTGTCACCTGTCCTTTCCAGATGAGCTCCTGAATCAACCATCATCCTTGCAAGATTCTGCAAAGAGTTGAGGACGTTTTAGAGAATTAATTCCGTAGGCTCTTGGAAAGAGACTTGAGATGTACGCAATTTGCTATTGGCAAATTTCCTGCGTTTGGGCATTATTTATGATAGCTTTAACAGGGATAACTTATTTGTTATAAGATTCTTAAAAGGGGTGGCTTCTGCCAATATATGGTGAAGGTCAGTAACGACTTAAAGATGGAAATCTGATTATGATAAAGGGTTTTGACGCAGTACCCTCCTCTTGACATGAGGCATCTGATCATGTGAGATTTAGTCGTAATATGCTGCTGATTTAACAGATCCTTTTATAACTGCCAACCATTTACGGCAGCTTTAATAAGCGTTGTTTACTTAATATAAGGCGTTTCAAAGGTGGCTTTCGCCGGAATGAAGCTGAGGTCGGAGGCATCTGTCTTTATGAAACCCACTTTATTAAAGCGTTTGTTTTCTTAAGGCTTTCTTTATGAAGCTTCTGGAAGGGATCTGATCAGGAAGAGAGGTTATTAAGAATTTGTGTGACATCTTATTTTATTAGGCTCAATACGAGATGCCTCGGCCATATGGGCCCTTCTTATATTTAGTGCCTATTTTACAGGACTTTCTTATAAGATATTCCCTGTTAGCCAAGGACTATGAGAGCAATATATTTTATGCGGGATTTATGAGAGCATTACTTATAGAACCGAACTTATGAGAGCTTGGTCTATTTTATAAAGCTTGCAGAAGCGCTACTTATCAGATTGGGCTTATGAAAGTAATATCCTCCTTAGAGGTTTATAAAGGTATTGTCTATCAAATAGAGTTTTTCGAGGGTACCCCTTATGAGGCAGGATTTAGGTGAGATTTTACCCACCGGAATGCCATGGGTAAAAATTATGGGAGTGATACATAAAAATGTCACCTTTAGAGCAAGACTTAGGGGTGCACTGCCCATTTAATGGGACTTATAAGGAGTTTCGTCCATTATATGGAGCTTGTGAGGATGTTGCCTATTGAGTAGGGCTTAGGAAAAGTTCTGCCCATTGCATGGGGCTTACGAAGGAGTTGCCTATTAGATAGGGCTTTGTAGAGGGTTCTGCCCATTGAATGGGTCTTACAAAAGAGGTGCCTATTAGATAGGGCTTTGTGCGAGGGTTGCCTATTAAATAGGGCTTATGAGGTGTTCTGCCCATTATATGGGGCTTACGATGATGTTGCCTGTTGAACAGGGCTTTTTGAGAGGGTTGCCTATTGAATAGGGCTTACGAAGGGTTCTACCCATTGTATAGGGCTTACGATGGTGTTGTCTACGGTGTAGGGCTTCTGGAGGTTCTGCCCGTTATACGGGGCTTATGAGAAAGTTGTCTGTTAGACAGGGCTTCTGAGAGAAGGTTATGCCCGTTATTCGGGGCTTACGAGGGAGTTGCCTATTAGACAGGGCTTCTGGGAGGAGGTTCTGCTTTCAGATGCGGGGTCCCTTCATCAAAGTGAATGGGGTAACCTCATCATCTTTCGGCTCTCCATTTCTTAATGTTTTCATTATTTCATGGGGTTTTAAGTCATGACGATTCAGGGGCATTCGACTAACTTTAGTAGTGATGCTTATTTTGTAATCACCAATCCTTTGCAACTCATAGATGGATTTCATATTGAGTAGATAATAGACAGAATTGTATGCTCACCAAGTACACAAGGTGAATCGAATGTGTTTTGAGATTGCCACAGTTTTTGACCCGGCTTTCTTTCGGATCCTTCACAACCTTAAGATTTTGACAAATAGCAACAGATTAGCCCTCACAATTCATGTCATGAAAGAGATATGGCCTTGAGATCACTTCTAATTACGGGATTGATTTGTTATGAGCAATGTAGCTAAAACAAATTCATAGTATACATACTAAAATTCTCTAGGAATAATATAAATCTCGCATTCAATGCATATTCCTTCTATTAGATAGCCACCATTCTGGGTGATCATCACGACAGAGTAAATGACAGGACAAATTTATGCACATATCATCAGAATCAGTTAGAGCTTCAAGGATAAACAGAGGATTAGACCTACGAACCCCTGGGTTTTGACAGTACTTACAGATATCAACTCTTAATTCACATTCAGGGAGAGAAAATCAGCCTCTCAAACACAAGTTTCTTTTCAATCTAAGTGTTTATTACATTTCCCATTTCAAAGGGAACCTAATCCTAGAATCACATCACATTCAACAGCTCATAACCGGGGAGAGCTTAGCAAACATCAAAGAACAATATACCCATCTGGGTTTCCGCTAGTTAAATCACAAACAGGGCATTCCCAATCAATGTAACATCAGATTTCCTCATACTCTCCACATAAGGACATAATAAAGGGAAATCGCAATTAGCATTATAACAACGAGCTGGAATTTTGCATAAAAACAGGGGAAATCGACATCTCAACTCAAGAATTTCCCACAGACGGCACCAGTTGATAGATCCGGGTTGGAGATCCACAACGATTTAAGGTATTTTTCATCATGTTTTGCAAAGAGCATTTATGGGTAAAGCGTTAAAGCAGTAAAGAGCAAGAGATTCATACATTCGAAGAGCTATAATCATGTATTTTGTACAGAGCACGATTTGCATGGTGATGACAAATAATAGTTGAGCTATGAGTAAGGCGTAAAAGGCATGTTTAGCCACAAACTAGCAAGATTCATGGAGTTTTGCACTAGTTATAAGCAGATAATGAAGAAATGGAACAGGAAAAAGGAGAGAAACAAGGAGAACGGAGCTCCATTGAACCTCATTCCCTTTTGGCAACGAGGGTTTTACCTTAGACCAGGAACGAGGGGTAAGAGAGGGATTCTTCCCGGCGTCGAGAGGAATGGATGGAGATAAAAAGGGAACTAGAACTTCCCGGGAGAAAACTTTGAGTGCCCTGACTGCTTGAGCTCGGAGGAGCCCATAAGAGAGTATGGAGTTGAATGGAACAGTACGCCAAGGAGCGCGTTGTTCGTAGAGTGTGATAATAATATGATGATGTCGAAGTGTGTGTTCACTTAGTATTTATAGGACGCGAGGAGGGTGAAAAGGTGGATGTTTCTTGTATGAAAGGGATGAAAGAGGAATTTCTGTAGGGACAAATTCCCTTTGTCATTAATACTGTGGTCCTCACTCTAGAAGGACTAGAGTCACGCCAATTACACGCCCCTGCAGATCCCTGGGTATTAGCAGGAGCATACTAAGGCCGAACCTGCTTCTGTAAGCACTAGCTTCTGCACATGAGCCTTAACCCAAGCTATAGTAGTTGTCAGATCCCGCGGCGTCCAGGATCTGCTCCTTGTCGAATCAATTTCTTTTAATCATCCTAGGAGAAATAATCCAGATAAAGGCGGGGAACTATATTTCGAGTGAGGTTGATATTTATCCCTATCACAGTCACTACAGTTAGTGTAAATGGAAGGAAATACACTCTAGTTGTAGTCGACGACTTCTCTCGCTACACTTGGGTTGTATTTCTCTTTAGCAAGAAGGAGACACTGTCCAAGCTACCTCAACTGCTCAAGCGACTTGCTGTGGAGAAGAACCAAACTATCGCCACCATCCGCTCCGACAAAGGCACAGATTTTCTAAACTCTACCATTGAAGCATACTGCACGGAGCATGGGATAGCTCACCAAACCTCATCAGCACGCACACCTCAGTAGAATGGTGTTGCCGAAAGAAGAAACAGAATCATCAAGGAAGCCGTCCGCACCATGATAGCTGATTCAAAGCTTCCAATGAAGTATTGGGCTGAAGCTGCCAATACAGCATGCTATACACAGAATCAGACGCTTCTCAACAAACGGTTCGACAAAACACCATATGAAATATGGACAGGGAGAATTCCTAACATCTCTTATTTCCATATCTTTGGTTGTAGGGTCTTCATTCACAACAATGGGAAGTCACAGTTGAAAGCTTTCGAAAGCAAAGCTGATGAAGGAATATTCTTAGGATATTCTACATCAAGCAACGCTTACAGGGTGTTCAACTGTAAAACCCTAATTGTGGAGGAATCACCCCTTGTTGTATTTGATGAGTCTTCTTTAAGTCTTCCACAGGAACAGGTTCAAGCGAATGTGGAAAACTTAAGCGAGGAACCCGTCAATCCACTAACTTGGGACATGCTTGAAGATGATGAAGAGATCAAGGACTCAAGCGAGCAGATTGCCCAAGAGAAAGTTGAAGCTGCCCCCAAGACTCTTGAAGCGAGTGCAATCCAAACACCTATTCCAGTCGCTTCGGATGGAGAAGCAAGCGACCCGAATGAAGAAGAAGATGAAGCTGGTGGATCCAAGCGTGCATGGCTCAAGGATCATTCACCAAGCCAAATCATTGGAGATCCATCCAAAGGTGTAGTGACTAGAAGTCAAGTGTTTGGAGAAAGTGCTATGTTTAGTTGCTTTCTCTCAAACATCGAGCCAACAAGCGTGGAGGAAACCCTAGCAGATTCAAATTGGGTGATCGCCACGCAAGAAGAGTTGAACCAGTTCACAAGGAACGACGTATGGTATTTCGTGAATCGTCCCAAATTTCAGCATGTGATTGGCACCAAATGGGTGTTCAAGAACAAGACAGACGAGGACCACAACGTCGTGAGAAACAAGGCTCGATTAGTCGCTAAAGGCTACTGCCAAGAGGAAGGAATCGATTTTGATGAGACCTTCGCTCCAGTAGCCAGACTTGAAGTGATCAGATTATTTCTTGCCTATGCAGCGGCTAAGAAATTCAAAGTCTATCAAATGGATGTCAAGAGCGCGTTTCTCAACGGAGAACTAAAGGAAGAAGTGTATGTGGAGCAGCCACCGGGTTTCGAGCAAGGAGATAAGGTGTATCGATTGAATAAGGCCCTGTATGGTTTGAAGCAAGCGCCTAGAGCATGGTATGATACCCTATCTCAATTCCTAGTAGATAATGGATTTCACAAAGGGAAGATAGATCGGGCTCTCTTCACCATCAACCATGGAGAAGATATGCTTTGGGTCCAGATCTATGTAGATGACATCATATTTGGGTCACCAAACCAGTCGCTTAGCGAGAAGTTTGGAGAGCTGATGAAGACCAAATATGAGATGTCAATGATTGGCTTGATGAGTTGCTTCCTAGGTCTTCAAGTGAAGCAGCAAGATGATGGAATCTTCATCAATCAAGCTAAGTACACAAGAGATATGCTTGCCAAGTTTGGTGTTCAACATTCCAAAGCCGTGAAGATCCCTATGAACACCAATTGGAAGATGGAGCCAGACCTAGAAGGAAAGTCTGTGGATGCTACAGATTATTGTGCCCTAATCGGGTCCCTTCTATACCTCACTGCAAGCATGCCAGATATAGCGTTTGCAGTTGGAGTGTGCGCTCGCTTCCAAAGCAATCCCAAGCACAGCCATCATGAAGCTGCCAAGCGAATCCTTCGTTATCTTAAGGGCACTGTCAACATGGGGCTGTGGTATCCTGCTGAAGATAATTTGGAGCTCACGGGATATTCAGATGCTGACTACGGAGGATGCCGAATTGATAGGAAATCAACTTCGGGCACATGTCAGTTCTTGGGAAGCAAGCTGATCTCATGGTTCTCGAAGAAGCAGACAAGCGTAGCTACCTCAACGACTGAAGCCGAATATATGGCCGCTGGAAGCTGTTGTTCTCAAATCCTATGGATTCGTCAGCAGTTGAAGGACTACAAAGTTGATGCAAATGAAATTCCAATCTTCTGCGACAACACCAGTGCTATATGCATCTCGCAGAATCCAGTGCTTCACACCAGATGCAAGCACGTGGAAATCCGACATCACTTCATTCGTGATCATGTCGAGAAGAAGGATATCAAGCTCGAGAAAATCCATACAGATCTCCAGCGAGCTGATATTCTCACCAAGCCTCTAGCTGAGTCGCGTTTCAACCAGCTATGCATGGAATTAGGGTTACTAGACCCTGGTGAAGAGTGCTAGATCCAGGATGAACAAAGGAGTGGACGCTTGCCGTCAAGTGTCACTCGCTTTGGATCTTCACCAACTCAAGTGAGTCGCTTCAAAATTCCACTCACTTGAAGAAGGAGAAATAAGGTGGAGATAGGTGGAGTGTTGGAAGATGTTCCCTACCCGCTTACAGGAATTGTTAAGCCATTGGTTAAGGGGGAACTATTGATTGCTCTCGGAGTAGTCTACTTCCAAAGCGAGCAAGGAAAGCGGCTACCTAGCCTAGGATTCCTAGCGTGTGGGTATAAACACTCGCAAGTGTCGTTTTTAGTAACGGTTGTGGGGTCTTGAATTAGGCCTTCCCACGTAAAAATGGTGAAAGCTTAGGCAGGGCTGGCACCTAGACCTTACGTCCTCTTCATCATTCCGCCGAAGAGGAGCATGTCTTCTCATATCCTTCATCGTGGATAAGCATTCATTCATTACTCACTCTTCACTAAGTTGAGCTGCCGGATGTTTATTCATTCATCTTGAGTTTTGCATCGCTTCAACAAACCCTAATTTGGGCAAAGCGAGTCGATTGCAAAGTCATTCTGTAGATCTCTCTAGGAGGAAGCTTGAATAGTTACCTTTTACTTCAAAAGGTTGCAGGGCTGGTGACATGCCTCTGCTTAAAAACGAGATTGTCTTGTCAGAGCATTCTCATTGTCATCCTGTCCTATTCTGCCCTGAGATAAGGACTTGTACTCATCTCCCATTCGTCGTGAATAAGTACACTTACGTGAAGCTCCCTTCGGGCTGTAGTAAGCTTGTGTACTCTATTCATTCTCCCCCCCATTCCTTCGATGGTGGAGTCTCTAGTTCGTAGAGGAAGATAGAAGAGATGAATGCCAAGAATATCAAGCTTAAATCAGGATCAACAGATGGTATCAACAAGAAGAACAAGCTCCTGTTGGTAGAAGAAGCTAAATGAAGTCTACATATGTGGTATCAATCTCCTACGAAGTGAGATTGACTGGTAAGTGTTTCAATTTTAAGTACACTAAGTAAGCTGAAGTGTGCCAGAAACCTTCACTTACTATGTGGAAAATATGAAATGAATCTGACACAAATACAAAGAGGAAAACATTCTTGTTTATCCTCGAAGTATGTAAGTCATAAACATTCTAAATTAAGTCAAAGAAATTCTATTTCTTATTTCACTCGCTTCAGATGGTCAAGCGAGTGCTACGTCACTCAAGCGAGCCATCGCAAGCGAGTGCGGAACAGTCACGCCAAACGAGTACTTCGCAAGCGAGTAAAAGCCAAGCGGCAACACTCGAAGCGAGCGAGTACAAAGTGCGAAGCGTATGAGTTGTACGCACTCGAGTGCAATTTTACCTTTTACTTTGCATTTAATGCAGATTCACGTACAAGGTGAAAATCCGGGCGTGTGCACTTAACTTCAAATTTGAAGCGGGAAAATCGGACACGATCTGGCCATCGAATTTCAACAGTTCTTGAATTCCAGCCGTTAGATCGACGCCGATTGTGGAGATGAGTCACACACAGCCACGTGGAGTGCCAAGTCAACTTGGCGGCTCACTTTTTACTGTGATGACGCCGGACACGTCAATCACTTCGCCGTTGGCCGCCGTATACAAACAGGATTCTCGAGGATATTATTGTCTTGCCCCTGCCACGTCAGCCGAACCCTAAATCTATATAAGGACGACGATGCAGAAGTGCAGAACCTTTCATCACTCTCAAAAATTGCCATTCTCGTGCAAGATCTGCATCTCTGCAACTCACGAGTCTCAAACCCCCCCACTTTTAAATCTACTCTCAATCTCTCTCAATATTTCATCATGGGAAAGAAATAAGCATCGCAGTCTATGGAGGAATTTCTGGCCAAACTCGATTACAATATCAACGTCGAGCCCCATCTCGACGAGAAGGTGGTAGATGTAAGAGGATTTTTCCGCAAGGCCGTGACTTCGGCCGGCTTGTGGAAGTTCATCACTGTTGGTCCCGGTTTGCTATAGGAAAAATACGTAGAGGGGGGGGGGGGGGGGGGGGGGTGAATACGTATTTTGAAGTTTTTCAACTTCAATTCCTTAACTCAGAGTATAAAGTAAAGTGCTCTTTGGAATTACTAAGACCTAGCCGAGGGCTAGATCTGAAGCAATCACGAATCTCTTGACCTAAGCTTAGAGCTTGATCAAGAGTGAGACTTTACTCTTTGTGCGGAATTTGGTGAGCTATAATCTTTCCTAAGTAATTGAAAATCCAAGTTAAGTTTGTTTATATGCACGTGCAATGGATAATCGAATACTGTAAAGAGATTAAGGTAAGAGAGATACGACACAAAGATTTATAGTGGTTCGGAGATAACGCTCCTACGTCCACTTTGTTGCACGACGGCAACTGTTCTCTTCACTCAAGAACTTGAAGGTTACGGGTCCTTCAAAAACCTGGTCGAGATCGGGCTTCACTCGCCTGGATCTGACGAACAGTGCAGTGATTACGGGTTCACTACTAAGACCTAAACTGGACACGAAGCTTCACTTGCTTCTGTCCGAACAACAGGGAGATTCCGGGCTCTCCTTACAGCCTGGCTTCGATCGAGCTTTACACAAACGATGTAAGTGTAAGCTTGGATCTTAACTCTACGATCGAGGCTTCTTCAATCGATGAAAGAAGGGCCTTAGATCTGAACAACCTAACGACGACACTCAAAAACCTAACAGACAGAGTTTAGGGTTTTTGGTTGACGAAACACACTATGAAGAACTCTTTACAGTGAATGCAAAGATTGGCTAGAGTTCTTCTTCTAAGCTTGGATATTTGAAGTGGGCTTAGAATCTAAGTGTGAAGGCTGTGAAGACGAGTTCCGATGAACTGGAAACTCGGAGAACACTTGGAAACAAAGACTCGAAAATTTGCTCGAAGGCTTGGGAGTGTTTGTTTGCTGTATGCGCTCGAATGCTCAAGTAGTGTTCTACTTCTTCACGTTGTGATCCTTCACTATTTATAGGCGGAGGGATGCTGAGATCCGTTGCTTGGTAGGTGGCATTGTCCCTCCTCCTCTCGACAGTACTTGCACAGGCTGGCTGCTTTTCAGATGCGCAGATTTGGACTTTTGCCGAAAATGGCTAAGTTCCAATTTCAACAGTAACTGGAGCGACCCAGTACTGTAGCGGCGCCTTGTCGGCCTGGCAGTCAACTCCTCTGCTCCTCTCCGCTTTCGACACGTGGAGATCTCGTAATTAATGCGTAGATCTCCAGTTGACTGGAGTTCAAATTTGGAGCGGGAATTTGTGCTGTCGCTTTCTGGTAGGTAGTGGCTCGCTTCGCTTTGAAGTTGTAGTGGCCGCTCTGAAGTGAGTCGCTTCACAGTCAAATTTGTAGTGAGTCACTTGAGAAATAAATTTCCCGTGACACTATTAAGTGTTGACTCGTGTTGACTCGCTTCGGCTTTTCTTTGTAGCGCACGCTTCGCTTCGCTTTAGTGGGTTCACTTGATTCCACTGTAGCGCTTGCTTCGCTTCGCTTTGGCAGACTCACTTTGAATCTACTGTAGCGCTCGCTTCGCTTCGCTTTGCTTTGAACTGTAGCGCTCGCTTCGCTTCACTTTGGCAGACTCACTTTGAATCTACTGTAGCGATCGCTTCGCTTCGTAATTCTTCGGCACGCTTCACTTCGATTTGCTTGACCTGCTTCGCTTTGGAAAACACACTCAAGTGAGTGGCCTTCACTTGAACTTTTGAAGCCTAATCTAAGCAAAATAAAGGAGCCATCCTAACATAGTAGGCTTAGAAAAATTCTAACCTATAAACTACATCAAAATGGGTCGCTTGGGAATAGGACGCTTGGGGTTTTGGGATCTAATCAAAACAAATGACTTTATTTATCAAATATCCCATGTAGTTCCCCCTTAACAATTTAGTCCTTAACAATTCCCAACAATTTCCCCCTTTTTGATGATGCCAAAACCCATACGACTTAGATAAAAATAAATCTAGTCTATCTAACCGTGAAGGGAACTCCAAGCGACTGCTTCCTTTGCAGTTTCGTTTGTAATTTTCTTTTAAGTTCCTTCCCTTTTTTTTTCGGTTAAATTAATGAGTTTGTAGCAGAAATATAAAGTCATTCACAAAGCGAGTAAATGACACAGAAGAGACAGAAATAAGAGTGGGATAAATGAACAAGGCAGTTCACAAAAGATATGTTCAGAAGCTTGAAACTCGAAGGTTTCCTGTAGCTTCATCCTCCTTCTTCTCTTCTTCTTCAATAGCAGCAGTATCCACGTAGGCTGATAGAACTCTCGATTCCATAGAGTCTACTGTGTGGATACTAGGTCTTCTCCATGCACTCTCCAGCCTGAAGGCTTCAGTTACTTCCTCATCGATAATTCCTCTGTTAGGAACGTCCGTGCCTGGATGATAAGGCATGGCGAATTCCTTTAAAGCTGGTACCTTGACAACAATTGGCTTGGGCTCTGCTTGTTCAGCCATTGTAAAGATTTTGCGGCGCAATCTGTCGTCATAGGTGGCAAGGAAGTTGTTGAGTGCACTTATTCGAGAACACTCATTCTGCAGCGGCACTACCTCCCAGAAATAATAGGCTTTGATGAATAGGTCTTTGTAGTACAGCCACAGCTCGAGCAGATCTCTCGGAATGAATTCCTCGATTTCCCTTCCGTCCAGGTGCTCATCCCTCCGTTTGGCCAACTCCTCCTCTGACCTGCTTGACAGTTGAGTCATAGTCTTTTTGAATTTTGCTCCCGACTCGCTGTTCCACGATGGACGCTTCGCATTGAGTCGTTTGCGGATATAATCTTGCTCCTCTTTGAGGGGATATTGACCAGACTCAACCATCTCCTTCGTAGTCACGTCACATGCATCAATTATGGCTTGGGCTTCACATGCTTCGGACTCTTCTGGCATGAGAGGGATGAAGGCGCTGCGCACTAATGAGGACTGGATGAGTAACACTTCACTGAAGTGTTCCTCGATCCGTGCGTTGATCACTTGGAGTCGCCTTTCATTACTCCTCTCCTTCCTCTCGCCTTTGCTCCTTCCCTCTTCTCTTTCCTTCCTCTTTCTTTCCTCTCTTCCAGCTTTTGAAGCGACTGCTTGCTTGACCTTTTGGCGCTTGGCCTCGGGGTCATCTTGCTTAGAGTCTGGAGCAGCTCGCTTCAATGACTGCTTCGGTGGTGGGGGAGGTGGCATGTCTTTCTTCGTAGCGGCACTAGAGGGGATGACTGCGGATGAAGCGAGTGCGGCAGTTGGAGCTAGTGCGGCTGTTGAAGCTGGCGCGGCGGTTGAAGCGGGCGCTTTGGGTAAAGCAACCGCTTTGGAACTGGACGAAGAACCTGCACCAACAGATAGTTTTGTTAGTTTCTCCATCTCCCACGCCATGGCAGCATCCTTCTCCACCTGCCTCCGCTTTTCCTCCTTTGTCAACACAGTCACTGGAGGGTGTTTTGCAATTGAAGCGGCAAGCACCTTCTCCTGAAGCGGCCTGCTGGGCTCTTCAAGACTTTTTAATAACTCCTCCTCCGTGAGTTTCTTCTTGCCAAGAGCCCTCGCTTCATCTATTCCCTCCTTCACACCTCCATCACTACTTCCTCCCTCCAACATTCTCTCCACTCCAACACAACTTCCCCCTAAACTTCCAACTTCTCTGCCTTGAAGCTGTCCTTCCCCTCCCAGCTTCACTAGTCCTTCCCTCATTTGTCATTCCCCCTTTTTGGCATCATCACTGCCAGGGGTTAGGATGATAGACTTTCCAGAAACGGATTGTTGCAGAGAGTTGACCGAATTGAAGATAGCTTGAAGCAACTGCTGGGTTTTATCCATGGAGGGCGCCACAAGTTCAGCAGTCTTGAAGCTTATCTCTTCAAGCAGATATTTGCACTACCTTTCTCTCTCAACAACCGACGCCATCATACTCTCCAATGGCTCCACTTCTCTGAAGCGAGCCTCCAGCTCCGCTTCAACGGCTTTTGTGATTTTCTTTGTTTCTTCTTGAAGTGTGAATTCCAAGTGTTCCTTGGAAGCTTCAAGTTCTGCCTTCATCCCGGCAAGTCTCCTTTCCCTTCGATTGAGAGAGTTGTGAAATTCGGCATCTGCAGTGATCCGTACTGTGAGAGTTTCTTTCAGTCTCTTGACTTTCTGCAGTAGGATTGACAGTTCAGCATTCTTCAAGTCAAGAGCCTGCGCATTTCCCCTCAGGCTTTCGAGCTCTCTTTTGTCAACTGCACTCTCATCTTTGACTCCCTTCAACTCAGTTCGAAGTGAGTCAAGAGCCTTCTTGGAACTGAGTAGTTCGCTTCCCTTCAACACTAGTTCTCCCTCCCTATCCTCCACCTTCTCCTTCAGCTCCTTCACCTCCTTCTCTAACACCTTCTTCTCTTTGACAAGAGCGATCAACTTGGCATTGACCTCCCTCAAGCGGCTTCTTTCTGCCTCAAGCAAGCCCTTGAGTTCGGTGATGGTTTTGGTGTTATCATCCACAAGCTTCACCTGCGCCTCCAGCGCCTCCTCTTTCTTCTCTAGAAGCCTCTCCTTCTCCTCCACCTTTCCCTCCAATTCCTTTTTCTTCCTGTCATAGTCTTCTCTAAGACTGACGACCTCCCCCGCCTTCCTCTTCATCTCTTCACTTTTCTTCGTAATCTCGCTTTGAAGACTAGCGATCTCCGCATCCTTCAACTCCACCTCCTCCCTATGCTCTCTGATCAGCTTCCTTTCATGGGAGGAGGGCACTCGCTTCGGAACTGTAGCGAGTGGATATGATTCCTTCACCTTTGCATCCAGCTTCTCCCAGAAGCTGGTCCCTTCAAGGAAGGCATGGAAGCCATTTTCGCCTATGAAGTTGAGTGTTTTGGCCTCCATCTGAATCAGTTCCTCTTCTGTGAAGGCTTTGAGGAGTCTGAAAATCTTGTAGTACTCCGTTCCTCGGTACGTGATGTACGTCAGAAAGTCGACTACATTCGTGTAGAACACGTCGCTCCATTCAACGCTCGCGGAGCTGAGATTGTAGCGAAGGTTGATAGTTTCAGCGGCTTGCTCTCTGTCCAGGACATAGCGTTCCAGAGCCCGCTTGTGTATGGTGAGGGCAGGGGTTATGAATTGAGGAATGATGGGTTGTTCCCCTACAGTTTGGGCGGTATCGGCTGTAGCTGCCGATGTCGAGAGGGATTGGGTAGGTGATGAGGTTTCGGAAATCTGGATGGCTTTAGTGGGTGGTGGTTGAATAGTTTCGGTGGGTGGTGGTTGTATAGGCTGGGATTGAAGTGGGGTGAATGAAGTGTAGGCAGCAGCTTCATCTGTGCTGAGGAATGGAACAGTGGGAATGTGAAAAGAAGATGCTGACTCTTCTTCTTGGGGAGAGATGGGGGTGATCTGTTTTAATGGTTGTTGGGTTGATGAGGATTGAGGTTCTGGTATTTGGGCAAAGTGGGTTTGGATTTGGAGTGGGGGTGATTTGGCTTTGATAGGTAAAGGCTGGGGTTGAGTCGCTTCGATGTCCTCAAGCGGCTTCTCCACCGCCTCGCTTTCTTGGACAATCAAATCGACTCGCTTTGTCTTCTTGCCTCGCTTCGGCACGGCTCGCTTCCCGGGTGAAGCGACCGGCTTCACTTGGCTCACTTCGGCTTGCCTTTCGGCAACCGGTCTCGCTACGGGCACTTCAATTTCCAGAAGTCCCAAATCCATCAATTGCTTGGACTTCCTCCATTTGTCGTAGTAAATGGATTGCTTGTTGTAGATTGTGATGTCATCTTCCGGCCATGCTTTGCCCGGAAACTTCTTCTCCAGGGCATAGGAAAGCCTTGAGAAGAACTTCAGTTTCCCCTTGCGGAGAATCTGATCGGCGCTCCCCTTCACGAACGCAAAGTCGGCAGCAGCTTCATGGATTTGATTGAGGAACCAGTTATGCCAATTGAAGCTGGTTCCGGTGAGGCTGTCGACGATGACTGCTGTGGCGATCAGCTTTGTCTCGGAGAGAGTATCCAAGGTTCCGATGTAGCATGCGACACTCTTCGAGAAGAGCTCGCAAATGTGGTTGAAGGGGGCCTTCAAACTCGAACGGATACTTGCCTCCTTGAAATTTGGATCGGCTTCGGCGGTTGCAAAACGACCGTACTGAACTCCGGCCGAGAGACCCAAATCCAGTAATGAGTCTCCTCCTTCTCTCGGCAAGTTGAACGTGCCGATCAGCTCATTCATGTCCACCTCCACTGGCCTCCTCGTCTGTGGATCGGTGAAAGAGGATATGTTCTGCTCCTTCCTCAAATTTAGCAGGAGCTCACCGACGGCTTTGGCCAGAATCTTTGACGGGACCGCCGTCACAAACTTCCATAGGCCGGCCTTGGTCACGGCCCTACGGAGAAATCCATTCCTCTCGATGATGGCTGGATCGAGATGAGGCTCGACATTAATGTGTTTGTCGACCTCCACGAGAAACTCCTCCATCGTCTCGGTATTCTTCTTCTTTCCCATGGTGATTTAGAGAGATTTGAGTGATGTTTTATCAATGAAAATTAAGGGTTGAGACTCGTGAGTTGCAGAGCAATTGCAGATCTAGCACGAGAATGGCAAATTAAGAAGGCTGTGAAAATTTCTGCAGTTCTGCCTCGACCCATATATATAGAATTAGGTTATGGCTGACGTGGCAGGGGTAGGACGGTAATAACACCGAAAGTCCTGTAGGTAGGCGGCGGACGTGCGGTGATGGATCTGACGTGTCCGGCGTCATCACAGTAAAAGTGAACCGCCACTTGCTCGGCGTCGCCACGTGGCCTTCTATGGTTGGCTTGTCGTATACGGCGTTGATCGAACGGCTGCGGATTGAGGCCTGTTGAGATTCGATGGCTGGATCTTTTCCGCCTTTTCCCGCTTCAAATTCAAACGTGTGAACACGCGCCCGTTATTTCCGTCATTCCTGCATCTGCATTAAATGCACACCAGAAAGTAAAATTGCACTCGAGTGCAGACAGCTCATACTCGCTTCATGCCCGCTCGCTTCGAGTTGGGCCGCTACGGCTTGACTCGCTTGAGAGGCATTCGCTTGAGTGACTGTTCTGCACTCGCTTGCGATGGCTAGCTTTGAGTGACGAAGCACTCCCTTGGCCATCTGAAGCGACTGGAATAAGAAATTGAATTTCTTTGCTTAATTTAAAATGTTTCTGACTTACATACTTCGAGGATAAACAAGAATGTTTTCCTCTTTGTATTTGTGTCAGATTCACTTTATATTTTCCACGTAGTGAGTGAAGGTTTCTAGCACGCTTCGGCTCACTTAGTGTACTTAAAATTGAAACACTTACCAGTCAATCTCACTTCGTAGGAGATTGATACCACAAATTGAAGACTTCATTTGAATTAGATACCACCTGTTGAAAGCTACACGTTGAGTTAGATCTTCATGGCATTCATCTTCATGGCATTCATCTTCCTCTACGAATTAGAGAGTCCTCCATCGAAGTGAATGAGGGAGAACATGAATAAAGTACACAAGCTTACTACAACCCGAAGGGAGCATCACGTAAGTGTACTTATTCACGACGAATGGGGGATGAGTACAAGTCCTTATCTCAGAGCAGAAATGGACAGGATGACAATGAGAATGCTCTGACAAGACAATCTCGTATTTTACGCAGAAGCATGTCACCAGCCCTGCAACCTTTTGTATAAAAAGGTAAACCTTCAAGCTTTCCTACATTCTAGAGAATGAATCTGCAGTCGGCTCGCTTTGACCCAAGTTAGGGCAAATTGAAGCGATGCAGAATTCAAGATTGCAGCATTCTTGCTCGCTTTGGAAGTAGCTTGCTCCGAGAGAAGCATTAGTTCCCCCTTAACCATATACTTAACAATTCCAATAAGTTGGTAGGGAACTTCTTCCAATACTCCACCTTTCTCCACCTAACCTCAGTTTCTTCAAGCGAGTGAGATTTGAAGTGGCTCGCTTGAGTTGGTGAAGATCCGAAGCGAGTGACGCTCATGAGAACAAGCGAACACTCCTTCGTGCATCCTGGAACTAGCATTCTTCACCAGGGTCTAATAACCCTAATTCCATGCATAGCTGATTGAATCGAGACTCAGCTAGAGGCTTGGTGAGGATATCTGCTCGCTGGAGATCGGTATGGATTTTCTCGAGCTTGATATCCTTCTTATCGACATGATCACGAATGAAATGATGTCGAATTTCCACATGCTTGCATCTGGTGTGAAGCACTGGATTCTGCGAGATACATATGGCACTGTTGTTGTCGCAGAAGATCGGAATTTCATTCGCTTCAACTTTGTAGTCCTTCAACTGTTGACGAAGCCATAGGATTTGAGAACAGCAGCTTCCTGCGGCCATATATTCAGCTTCAGTTGTTGAAGTGGCTACGCTTGTTTGCTTCTTTGAGAACCACGATATTAGCTTGCTTCCCAAGAACTGACATGTGCCCGACGTTGATTTCCTGTCAACTCGGCACCCTCCATAGTCAGCATCGGAATATCCAGTGAGCTCCAAATTGTCTTCTGCTGGATACCACAGCCCCATATTGACAGTGCCCTTCAAATATCGAAGAATCCTTTTGGCAGCTTCAAGATGGCTGTGTTTGGGATTGCTTTGGAAGCGAGCGCAGACTCCGACTGCAAAAGCAATGTCTGGCCTACTTGCAGTGAGATAGAGAAGTGACCCGATTAGGGCACGATAATCTGTAGGATCTACGGATTTTCCTCCTTCGTCTGGCTCCATCTTCCAGTTGGTATTCATAGGAATCTTCACAGCTTTAGCATGTTGAACACCAAACTTAGCAAGCATATCTCGAGTGTACTTGGCCTGGTTGATGAAAATTCCATTATCCTGCTGCTTCACTTGAAGACCTAGAAAGCAGCTCATCAAGCCAATCATTGACATCTCATACTTGGTCTTCATTAGCTCTCCAAACTTCTAGCTAAGCGACTGGTTTGGTGACCCAAATATGATGTCATCCACGTAGATCTGGACCCAAAGCATATCTTCTCCATGATTGATGGTGAAGAGAGTCCGATCTATCTTTCCCTTTTGGAATCCATTTTCCACTAGGAATTGAGATAATGTATCGTACCAAGCTCTGGGAGCTTGCTTCAACCCATACAGGGCTTTCTTCAAGCGATACACTTTATCTCCCTGCTCGAAACCAGGTGGCTGCTCCACATACACTTCTTCCTTCAATTCACCGTTCAGGAACGCGCTCTTCACATCCATTTGGTACACTTTGAATTTCTTGGCCGCTGCATAGGCTAGAAATAAACGGATCGCTTCAAGACGTGCCACTGGAGCGAAGGTCTCGTCAAAGTCGATTCCTTCCTCTTGGCAGTAGCCTTTGACAACTAGTCGCGCCTTGTTCCTCACTACGTTGTGGTCCTCGTCCGTCTTGTTCTTGAACACCCACTTGGTGCCAATAACATGCTGAAACTTGGGACGATCCACGAGGTACCATACGTCGTTCCTGGTGAACTGATTCAGCTCTTCTTGCATGGCGATCACCCAGTTAGAATCGGCTAGGGCTTCCTCCACGCTTGATGGCTCAATGTTTGAGAGAAAGCAACTGAACATGGCACTTTCTCCAAACACTTGACTTCTGGTCACTACACCCTTGGATGGATCTCCAATGATTTGGCTAGGTGAGTGATCCTTGAGCCACGCTCGCTTTGATCCGCCAGCTTCATCTTCATCCGCTTTCTTGTCGCTCGCTTCACCGTCTGAAGCGACTGGATTGGGTGCTTGGCCAGTACTAGCTTCAGGAATCTTGGGGGCAGCTTCGACTTCTCCTTTGGGATCCTGCTCGCTTGAGTCCTTGATCTCATCATCTTCATCAAGCACGTCCCAAGTGAGTTGATTTGAGGGTTCCTTGCTTTGATCTTTTTCATTCGTTTGGGCCTGTTCCTGTGGAAGACTTAAAGAAGATTCATCAAATACGACATGGGGTGATTCCTCCACAATTAGAGTTTTACAGTTGAATACTCTGTAGGCTTTGCTAGATGTAGAGTATCCTAAGAATACTCCTTCATCAGCTTTGCTTTCAAAGGCTTTCAACTGGGACTTCCCATTGTTGTGAATGAAGACCCTACAACCAAAAATATGGAAATAAGATATGTTAGGAATTCTCCCTGTCCATATTTCATATGGTGTTTTGTCGTGCCGTTTGTTGAGAAGCGTCCGATTCTGTGTGTAGCACGCCGTGTTGGCAGCTTCAGCCCAATACTTCATCGGAAGCTTCGAGTCAGCAATCATGGTGCGAACGGCTTCTTTGATGATTCGATTCCTTCTTTCAGCAACTCCATTCTGCTGAGGAGTGCGTGCTGAAGAATTTTGATGTGCTATGCCATGCTCCGTGCAGTACGCTTCAATTGTAGAGTTCAGGAACTCTGTGCCTTTGTCGGAGCGAATGGTCACTATAGCTTGATTCTTTTCCACCGCCAATCGCTTGAGCAGTTGTGGCAGTTTGGTCAGTGTCTCCTTCTTGCTGAATAGAAATACAACCCAAGTGTAGCGAGAGAAATCGTCGACTACAACCAGAGTGTACTTTCTTCCATTTACACTAACTGGAGTAACTGGACCAAACAGATCCATGTGAAGCAGCTCGAGCACTCGCTTTGATGAGGCTTCTTCGAGACTGGCGAAGTGCTTCTTCGTCTGCTTCCCTCGTTGGCATGGTGAGCATGGATGGTCTTTGATGAAGACTTCATTCGGTATGCCTTGCACCAAACCTTTTCGAGCTAAGCGATTGATAGCTTTGAAATTGAGGTGGTTCAAGTGTCTGTGCCATAGCCATCCAATTTCTGTAGCACTTCTTGCAACTAGACAAGTTTCCTCCTTGCAGCTGTCCCATTGTGCTATGTAGACATTCCTTTGTCTAACTCCAGTGAGCACAATCTGGGATGTGAGTTTGCTCTTCACAATGCACTTGTTGGAGATGAACTCCACCCTGTACCCTTTATCACAAAACTGTGAAATAGATAACAGGTTGTGCTTGAGTCCTTCCACATAGGAGACTTCTTCAATTGTGAGCTTTCCAATTTTCAGTGCGCCGTATCCCCTGGTGCTTCCTCGAGAGTTGTCACCAAAGGTTACGTGTGGACCCTTCTTCTCTATGTAGTTGTGAAGTAGAGCTTTCATGCCGGTCATGTGTCTTGAACATCCACTGTCCAAGTACCATACTTGTTGACCCTCACTTGGCATAGGATCCACGGCGCTCACCTGCAATTAGACAGATTTTGGTACCCAAATCAGTTTGGGTCCTTGCAGGTTAGTTCCCTTAGGTACCCACACTTGCTTCACTCTCTTTTGAGATGAAACTTGTGTTTTGGGTTTCTCGACCTTCGAAAACTTGGTGTACTGCATAGAAGCAGCTTCACACGTGCAACAGTGTGTGCAAGAGGGGTAGCGGCTCGCTTCAGTCCTACCCATGCTCTTCCCACTTTGCTTATATCCTGAAGCGACTCGCTTAGGGTTAGCTTTGGGTTTAGAGACTAACTTAGGGTTTCTAGTCTGTTGAAGCGGCTCGCTTGGTTTCCTCGAAGCGGTCCAACTAGGGTTTTGACCCTGACTCGCTTGAGTAACTTTGGGAGTTCGAAGCGGCCTCTTTGGTGCTTCGAATTCTTCCCCCTCAACGTTAGTCCGGTTGGACCATCTCCAGTCCGGATAACGTGACACATAGACATTACTCCTCTTTTTAGGAGGTAGATCCTTTGTCTCTCGTGTCTTGGCTTGAGACTTAGAAGCTTCAACAGTTTTCCCTTTACCCTTGGATTGGTAGGACTTAGCATGTTGAGTGCTAGGGATTGTTGAATTTTGCTTGCCCTTAGGATCTGCCCTTAAAGATATAGACATCTTCATTGGCTTCCTTTTAGGGTTCTCAGCCACTTTGCCTTTATCCTTGTTGGTGGTCGCTTTGGATGCAGTGGGCAATTCCAAAGTGACTGATGGTGTAGTGTGTGATGCACCAACAAAAACAGTCGGCTTGGGAGGTCCACCCTCATATCCAAGGCCTGCTTTCCTACCAAAAGGCAGAAGCGAGCCCTCTAGTGCCTGCCTAGCATATGATGCTTTGTTCAAGTTGGCAACTAGAGTGGACTGGGTTTCATACCTTCCCTCCAAGCTTTGATGTCTAGCGAAGAGATCCTCGAACTTACTAGTCATAGCCCTTAAATTAAGTTTGACTTCGTCAAGCTCACGGGTTAGCTTTCGGTTCTCCTTCTCGCTTTGAGATAGAGCTTGTTTTACCACTTCGTGGTCGCTTGACAATTTCTGGTGTTTGTCAAACAACTCACTCCATGTATAGGATTGTTCTTCCTCATTGACAGTGTGTGCTAGTGTAATTGAAGTGATTGAAGGATAGAAGAATACCTCTCCTGTTTCTTCATCGGTGAGCGCCATAAATCCAAGATCCTCACCATCACTGGAATTTGGATCGGTGAATGCATCTGAGTCGCTTGGTGGATCTTCAGTTGTAGCGACCGGTACTTCACTCGCTACAAGCGCCCGCCTTGGAGCATCCCTCTTGGCCTTCAATTCTTCGCGCTCCTTAGCACTTAGCTTTGGACAATCGGATTTGTAGTGACCCATCTTGTGGCAGTGGTAACACTCCACTTCCATCATGTCGCGCGGGATCGTCTTGGTCGTCTCTTCTCTCTTTCCTTTTCCTTCTCGAGCATCAGTGCTCCTCCCTTTGTACTGCTTGTAGAATCTTTTGTACTTGCCCACTCGAGAGTTCATCTTGTTGAAGTTCTTGGATAAGAACGCAATGTGTTCTTCCAATTCTTCTCTCGTCATCTTGGCTAGCGACTGCTCGCTTGGCCCTTCGGCAGCTTTGAATGCTACTCCTTTTGACGTAGTGGGCGCTTCATCCTCGTCGTCGAGGCTCATTCGATTCAGATCAAACTCGTGAGCTTTGAGCTCGGAGAACAGCACTTCTGGCGTGAGCTTCGTTAGATCCTTGGTAGCTAGATATAGCTCCTTCATAGTCTGCCACTTCCTTGTGAGAGCACGGACTATTTTCAGATTTACTTCCTTGTCTGTGAGTTCCTTCCCAAGCGAGTTGAGAGTTGCAGTAATGTTGGTAACTCTCAGCTCGAAGGCGTCAATGGATTCTCCTGACTTCATCACCAAATTTTCAAACTCCCGCATCTGAACGGCGAGCTTGTTCTCCTTGATTTTGTCTGTGCCTTGAGAAATGAGGGCTAGGGTTTCCCACATTTCCTTTGCCGTTGCACATTTCCTTATTCGTGGTAGATAGGCATCCGACACGGTGCTCTGCATCGTGTGGCGTGCAATCTTGTCGAGGTTGGCAACTTTGAAGTCATTTGGAGTATACTCGTCCTTATCCTTCTCCACGTACTGTTGTCGAACATGGGCTGGACGACCTTCAGCGGCTGGAACCTCCACAGATATGGCTTTCTTGATTTCGATTGGTCCGTCTTCAATGACTTCCCACATCCGGTCGTGGATTGAGCATAGGAAACTCTCGACACGGAAACTCCATATCTCGTATCCTTCGATCGAGAACTGTGGAAGATTTGATGCACTGTATGTAGACATAGCAAACTATCAGCAGTAAATGCAATATGCGTGGGTGAGGTTTTGATGCACTTAGGAAAATAGGATCCGGTTCAGTGAGACAACGTGAAGTGAGTGGGGACTCACTTCGGATATGCAAAGCAGAGGCTCGAAAGAACCGCTGCTCTGATACCACTTGTTGGTCCCGGTTTGCTATAGGAAAAATACGTAGAGGGGGGGGGGGGGTGAATACGTATTTTGAAGTTTTTCAACTTCAATTCCTTAACTCAGAGTATAAAGTAAAGTGCTCTTTGGAATTACTAAGACCTAGCCGAGGGCTAGATCTGAAGCAATCACGAATCTCTTGACCTAAGCTTAGAGCTTGATCAAGAGTGAGACTTTACTCTTTGTGCGGAATTTGGTGAGCTATAATCTTTCCTAAGTAATTGAAAATCCAAGTTAAGTTTGTTTATATGCACGTGCAATGGATAATCGAATACTGTAAAGAGATTAAGGTAAGAGAGATACGACACAAAGATTTATAGTGGTTCGGAGATAACGCTCCTACGTCCACTTTGTTGCACGACGGCAACTGTTCTCTTCACTCAAGAACTTGAAGGTTACGGGTCCTTCAAAAACCTGGTCGAGATCGGGCTTCACTCGCCTGGATCTGACGAACAGTGCAGTGATTACGGGTTCACTACTAAGACCTAAACTGGACACGAAGCTTCACTTGCTTCTGTCCGAACAACAGGGAGATTCCGGGCTCTCCTTACAGCCTGGCTTCGATCGAGCTTTACACAAACGATGTAAGTGTAAGCTTGGATCTTAACTCTACGATCGAGGCTTCTTCAATCGATGAAAGAAGGGCCTTAGATCTGAACAACCTAACGACGACACTCAAAAACCTAACAGACAGAGTTTAGGGTTTTTGGTTGACGAAACACACTATGAAGAACTCTTTACAGTGAATGCAAAGATTGGCTAGAGTTCTTCTTCTAAGCTTGGATATTTGAAGTGGGCTTAGAATCTAAGTGTGAAGG
Source organism: Thymus mandschuricus (assembly GCA_029379335.1). NCBI lineage: Eukaryota > Viridiplantae > Streptophyta > Magnoliopsida > Lamiales > Lamiaceae > Thymus > Thymus mandschuricus. The sequence goes on from CM057072.1 coordinate 12,514,837, forward strand.
CTGTGAAGACGAGTTCCGATGAACTGGAAACTCGGAGAACACTTGGAAACAAAGACTCGAAAATTTGCTCGAAGGCTTGGGAGTGTTTGTTTGCTGTATGCGCTCGAATGCTCAAGTAGTGTTCTATTTCTTCACGTTGTGATCCTTCACTATTTATAGGCGGGGGGATTGCTGAGATCCGTTGCTTGGTAGGTGGCATTGTCCCTCCTCCTCTCGACAGTACTTGCACAGGCTGGCTGCTTTTCAGATGCGCAGATTTGGACTTTTGCCGAAAATGGCTAAGTTCCAATTTCAACAGTAACTGGAGCGACCCAGTACTGTAGCGGCGCCTTGTCGGCCTGGCAGTCAACTCCTCTGCTCCTCTCCGCTTTCGACACGTGGAGATCTCGTAATTAATGCGGAGATCTCCAGTTGACTGGAGTTCAAATTTGGAGCGGGAATTTGTGCTGTCGCTTTCTGGTAGGTAGTGGCTCGCTTCGCTTTGAAGTTGTAGTGGCCGCTCTGAAGTGAGTCGCTTCACAGTCAAATTTGTAGTGAGTCACTTGAGAAATAAATTTCCCGTGACACTATTAAGTGTTGACTCGTGTTGACTCGCTTCGGCTTTTCTTTGTAGCGCACGCTTCGCTTCGCTTTAGTGGGTTCACTTGATTCCACTGTAGCGCTTGCTTCGCTTCGCTTTGGCAGACTCACTTTGAATCTACTGTAGCGCTCGCTTCGCTTCGCTTTGCTTTGAACTGTAGCGCTCGCTTCGCTTCACTTTGGCAGACTCACTTTGAATCTACTGTAGCGATCGCTTCGCTTCGTAATTCTTCGGCACGCTTCACTTCGATTTGCTTGACCTGCTTCGCTTTGGAAAACACACTCAAGTGAGTGGCCTTCACTTGAACTTTTGAAGCCTAATCTAAGCAAAATAAAGGAGCCATCCTAACATAGTAGGCTTAGAAAAATTCTAACCTATAAACTACATCAAAATGGGTCGCTTGGGAATAGGACGCTTGGGGTTTTGGGATCTAATCAAAACAAATGACTTTATTTATCAAATATCCCATGTAGTTCCCCCTTAACAATTTAGTCCGTAACAATTCCCAACAATCACGGCAAGGCGGCAGCAGATTCTGGCCAAGGTCATTGCTGAAATTCTTCTGAACTTGAAGGAGGGAGAGAACTCTTCAACGTTCACTGACCCGCAAGACGGGAAGCCGGTGGAGGTCGATTTGAGCGCCATCGCCGATGTCTTCAACTTGCCGGAGGAAGGACCAGACTCTTTGAAAGATCTGGAGCTATCTGTCAACGTCGAATACGCTCGGTTCGCCACCGACAAGAATGAGGAGTTTGGTGACCCCAAACACAGCAACATCAGAACAGATCTGCAGATTCCGTTCAACCACATCTGCGAGCTCTATGCAAAATCCGTGCTGTGCAGTATCGGATCTTTGGGCCAACTCTCCGACACAAAAATCTTCACCGTCACGGTCATCGTCGACAGCCTGACCGGGTTCAATTGGCATGGTTGGTTCATCAACCAAATCCATGAAGTTGCCAAGGACTTCAAGTTCGTGAAGGGAAGCGACAATCAGATCCTCCGCAAAGGAAAGCTCAGGTTCTTCTCAAGAATTTCCTATGCACTGGAGAAACTGTTCGAGAACAGGAGATGGACGAACACAGCCGACTACAAGAAGAATACCATATTTTTCGACACATGGAAGACGGACAAGATCCCAATCGATCTGGGAGTTGTTAATGTAGAAGTGCTCCCAGCCGCTCCAGTCGTTGAAAGACGTAGCGAGGCGGAAGAGGGAAAACAAGCCGTTTCACCAGCGAAGCGTGCTGCTTCGAAGCGAGCGACTTCGAAGCGACCAAGGAAAGTGAAGCGAGTAGCTTCTTTATTTGAAGCGAGCGAGGCTGAGGTGCAGTCGCTCGAGAAGGAAACTGAAGCTGATCAACCCATCCCCTCTCCAGCCAAGGAACAAGCCCATCCCCAACCCTCAACCACACAAATCCGAATCCAAACTCCCCCAACTCAGACACCTCAAGAACCACAAACTTCAACCACTGCCCAACCCCAAAAACAAACCTCACGTCAAGAAGAAGAATCCACTTCTTCAATCCAAATCCCCAAACTTCCATTCCTAAGCACTGATCTCACCGAGGCATTCACTCTCTCCACACCAATCCAAACCACCCAAGCCGAAACCATCCAAGCTTCCACACCAAACTCCCCAACCACTTCAGCCGAAACCACTGAAACCACCCAAACAGCCAACACCGAAGTAACCATCATACCACCTCCAAAACCCCAACCCCCATCTACAGAAGAAAGAGCTCTGACCCGGTACTTGAGGGACAGAGAGCTCGCTGCTGAAACTATCCGCAACCGATACCCCTCCGTGGAGATGTCTGAGGATTTCTTCACCCGGGCAGCGGACTTCCTCACGTACATCACGTACTGGGGAACGGAGTACTACAAAATATTCAACCTTTGCAAAGCCTTCTCGGAGGAGGTGATCGAAGCGAAGGAGGCGGAGGCACTCAACTTCATCGGTGTCGACGGTTTTCACAACTTTGTCGATGAGGCCAGGTACTGGGAGAAATTAGATGCCAAAGTGAAGCGAGCGTATCCAGACGCTACGATCCCAGAGCGAGTGCCAATAGTGCATGAAGAAAGGTTGATAAAGGTGCATGGAGAGGAGTTGATGGTGAAGGAGGACGAAATTGCCAGTCTTCAAAGCGTGCTCACGCAGAAGACTGAGGAGTTGGAAAGGAAGGTGGTGGAGGTCAGTAATCTGCATGCAGATTATGACAAGTCTAAATCCGAGTTGGAGAAGAAACTCGAGGAGAAGGCGAAGCTGGTGGAGGAAAAGGAGAAGCTGGTGGAAGAGAAGGTGAAGCTTGTGGAGGAGAAAGAAAAGAATGCTCAAGAGCTCAAGCAGCCGCTTGAGGCTGAGAGGAGCCGGTTGAGAGATGTGAACTCCAAGCTTGTGGCCGTGGAGGAAGAAAAGAAGAAGGTGATGAAGAAACTGGAGAAGGAGAGGAAGGAAGTGGAGAAGAAGGACGAGGAACTGGTCAAGCTCGGGAGCGAGTTGACTAGGACAAAGAAGTCACTTGACACACTCGAGAAGGAACACCAAATTTTGAAACTCAAGAGTGCAGAGGACTTGAGTGAATTGGAAAGCAGGAGAAAGAATGCTCAAGTTGTTGACTTGAAGCAGGCAGAGCTTGCCATTCAGATTGAACGAGCACAGAAGTTGGCGGGAGACTTTGCCGTCAAAATTTCTGCTGATGCTCAGTTCCATGCTTCTCTGAACAGAAGGGAGAAAGGTCTAGCTACTGCCAGGGCAGAACTTGAAGCGGCCCAGAACCACTTTGGGTTCATCTTGCAAGAAGAGCGCAAGAGGATTCAAAATGAAGTTGAAGTGGAGTTGGACGCTCGCTTCAAGGAAGTGGAGCCCTTAGAGAGCATGATGCTACCGGTAAAGGAAAGAGAGAATCAATTCCAGTTCTTACTGGATGAAATATCAGCCAAAACTGCAGAACTCGTGCTATCTCAAGAGCACGTCTTCGCGAAGCGAGCTGAGCAGATGCTTCATGCAGTTTACAACAAAATTAACTCAATGTGCCAATCCATCAGCGGAAAGGCAGTTATCTCCACCCCGGCAGTCTTGATAATGCCAAAAAGGGGGAAAATATTGAGAAAACAATCAAAGAAAGAAGGGAAGTTGGAGGAACGAGTGAAGGAGTGAGAAGGATCGAAGCTAGTAGCTTGATCGAAGGAGGGAGTGGAAGTGGAGTTGGAGAAGAGGAAGAGCTGGATGATGAAGCTAGGGCTGAGCTAGTTAGGAAGAAGGGAAAGGACAAGGTGCTAGAAGAGCCCCGCAAGCCACATGCCGGGAAGCTGCTTGCCTCTTCGCTTGCAGCGTTGGACGTCACTGCCGCACACAAGGAAAAACAAATTGCGGCGGACGAAGCTCTAGCCCTTGCCCTGCAGCAAGAATTCAACTTGAGAACTGAGGGAGTGACTGACTTGATAGATCCGGGTTAGAGATCCACAACAATTTAGAGTATTTTCCATCATGTTTTGCAAAGAGCATTTATGGGTAAAACATTAAAGCAGTAAAGAGCGAGAGATTCATGTGCGTATAGAGCCATAAATGAGTATTTTATACAGAGCATGATTCGCGTAGTGATGAAAAATAATAGTTGAGCTATAAGTAGGGCGTAAAAGGCATATCTAGCCATAAACTAGCAAGATTCATGGAGTTTTGTACTCATATAAGCAGACAATTGAAGGAATGGAACAGGAAAAAAAGGAGAGAAACAAGGAGAACGGAGTTCCGTCGAGCCTCATTCCCTTTTGATAACGAGGGTTTTACCTTAGACCTGGGATGAGGTATGAGAGAGAGATTTCTCTCGGCGTCGGGAGGAATGAGTGGAGGTGAAGGGAAACTAGAGCTTCCCGAAAGAAGGCTTTGAACGCCTTGACCGCTTGAGCTCGGAGGAACTCGTAAGAGGGAGTATGGAATTGGATGGAACAGTACGCCAAGGAGCGTGTTGTTCGTAAAGAGTGATGATATGATGATCCCATGAAGTGTGCGTTCACTTAGTATTTATAGGCGTGAGGAGGGTGAAAAAGTGAGCATCCGTGTGAAGGAAGGACAAAAAAGGAATTCCAACGGGGGCAAAGTATCCTCCGTCATGAATGCAGTGGTCCTCACTCTATAGTACATAGAGTCACGCGGACCGTATGTTACGCAGAACCTCGAGCTTCTACTAAGCGCTTATGGGATCTGGTCAGATCCTCCTGTCTTTGCAGATGCTTACAGATCCCACCCGGCTTATGGGAAAGGTTAGAACCCCACAGCTCCTATAGGGCATGCGATTCTTGATTGTGTTGAGCGTCTGGTGTTCATGGAATCTCTTTGATAATACGCTGGTGTGTGGGATAGCTTCTATTATTCTCTATTGGGATGAATATCAATTTCTCTTAATAACGATGATAAGGCTTATGTCACCTAGAGCCTATCATTCCATTCCTTTTCAGCAAGATTTTTGTATTTATCGTGACACCTAGTATACTGTATAGTTTCTAGAAACTATATCATAAGGTTAAAGAAGGTGCGCTTCTCCATTAATTTGGTTTATCTGTGGAATATGGCTGATATTAGTCCCTATCAGCTACTCCCCCCCCCCCCCCCCCCCCCCCCCCCCAGGTCCAGAAGCGTTTATATGTTGGCTTCTGGCAGGTGTTTTAGTAGGAAAATTATTTGCACTTTGCCTTATCGAGGCTCTCTTTCGAATAGAGGGATATTATAATGGATATATTTTGTAGGGAAAAAAGCACGTTACTTTTTGGGAAGTAAAGAGGCGCTTCCTATTCTTTTATAGGCCGACGTGGAGTAACAAGTGGGGCATCGCTCTGCTCCCCTTTGGCCTTTTTAACTTCCTTCATTCTCTTCTTCCCCACTTTTATATCATACATTTGAGAAAAGTGGGAACATTCGCGCTTTTCTACTCAACGTTTCCAGTGATTGCTTCGCCTTCCTTGTTCTCAGGTAGTTTATTTAGTGTTCATTATCTTTGTATATCTCTCCCCTGCATTTGTGCAGGTTTTGCCTATGAGGGGCTTTTCTTCCCCTGTCTTTCTCCCTCCTTTTTTTTTTTTTTTTGAAGGCATCGTTAATACCGATTTTTGTTTTCGCAAACCTAGTTTAAGGGTGAGTATAACGAGCATTTTTACATGAAAATCTTGAGATTTCTTGGAAGATTGAGTTTTGTTTGCATTTGCTCTCAGCCATGAATGCTGATACGGGGGAATTGCTACGAAAGATTCAGATGAAGTTAGAGCAGAGAATGGTTGAGGCTAGAATCCTTAACCCTGAGCTTATTTCCTCTTTAGACGATGCCCCTGCATTACCCTCTACGGGCACTAGGATTTTGGAATTTGACCACGAAAACCTACAGGAGACAATAATAATGAAACCTCGTTCAAAACTCTGCTTCCCTGAACCGCCCTTAGTTGGCCATGGTAAAATCCTATTTCCTTTCTTCCCTTTGACTGGGGTAAGCATTGATACCTCCTTTTCTGAAAAGCGGGTGATTTTCATTCCTTTATGTTTACAGAAGTGGATCAATTTTCAACACCCTCCTTTGGCGCTCAGGCTTTGGCTTTTGATCAGTTCTTGGAGGTTCTGTCAGAGGTTGAACAGAGTAGGACCGTGCTCAAATCGAGGCTCGCGATCTTCAAGACCGTCTCCGTGCTAAGGAGAAGTATTGTTCTACTCTTGAGCTACGCCTTCCTTCATTATCGGGGCGAATAAGGGAATTAGATAAGGCTCTAGAGGCTTCATTAGAACGAGAGTTGGAAATGAAGGCAGACTTTGCTACGCAAGCGAAACACCTAACCCTTACTCATGAACAAGAGTTGGAATGTTCCCGGACTTCTTCTCTCATGGAAGGGATGAAGCAGGGCTCCGATGAAGGCATTTCCAGGGGGATAGGAGTTTGCCGGTCTAATTTCTTGATGTCCCCCTGTGGTCAAGCTTTCATAGACTCCTTGGTGAAGCAATTGCCTGAAGCGTTTATCAATTCTCCTTATTTCTGGGCCAGAATGATAGACCCTCTCACCAGCTGGGCTGGCGATGTTGTTTTCGAATGCTGTAACCAGCTGGGCGTCCCAGAGCGTGCTAACTCTATCAATCTGGTGCCCATAATACATTTCTTCGAAACAAAACCTGAGGCCCTCAAGAGGAACTGCTTCATTCCTACTGGGGAACCTTGGTTTATGCCGGTATTGAGAAAAGCTGCTGAAACACTTCGCCGGCCCATTGAAGCCCTTGAGGGCTTTCCTACTTGGGATGCTCCCCCTTTCCCTCTCTTTTCTGTTGATACTACTGCCATGCAGCTTATGAAAAAAGCCTTTGATGAGGTGCCTCCTTTTTTCTTTGCTAGAGCTTTGTCTGCCCATCACGGGTTTGTTGTTATCTATTTAGTGATTCTCTTTTTTTTTTCAGGAACTAGTGAGGAAAGAAATTGCGGGTCCCTCCTTCTCTCAAGGAACCACTCCTCCCGCACGTATCTTATCAAGTGAGGAGGATGGCTCAGGGGCGAATGATATCTTTAACGTTCCACTAGGCCATCCCAAAGATAATTGGATCTTGCCTTCAACTGATATTTCTCCTGTTCCCAAGGGCGAAGCTTCAATCTCTCATTCGTCTAGTTTCGAGGATTTAGCTTTTATTCCAAATCCATCTCCTTAATTTCATTGCTTTGGATAAGATGTTTGTTGAACAATTTATATTTTGAGTATTTTGTGGTGAGAGCTTATTCATGACCCTGAAATCATGCTATTGGGGCACAAACAATCGTTACTTTTGATTTAGGTCAGATGCTTCTTCGAGGCCCTGTTTATAACATGTTTCTGTTATTTCTTAATCAACTTAGAATGTTGTCTCTCTTATTCTTATATTTATAGGGGCTTTACTTTTTACCCTGTTTCTTCCTGCTGAAGCATTCTAAGATGGTGAGATAGAGATATTCCCAGTATTTTTAGGATGATGGGACAAAATAGTGGAGTAATATCTTGGTGAAAAATAGCGTTTTAAGATGATGAAAGCATTTTAAGATAATGGGATATGGGTATCCCCTACTCCCCCCCAAGTGATGTGTAAGGGACTGAAGGAATTACACCTCATTTGTGGGCTAAACACATACGAAATATCACTACTTTAAAGATAAAGAGGTATGATCCAATGTTTCAGATATCAGTTAATCATGAAATAAGAGTTTTTCAAAACGAATAAGGGGTCGTACCCCATTGTACTTTCTCTCTTCTTGAGAATAATTTCTAATTTCCCCTGCATGTTTCGAGGGGTGATAACTTTTTCTTTGCCTGTTGTCTCCTTGACATCCTCTTGGTCTAGCACTTCCTTTGCACTTTTGACTTTCGCCCTTGCCTGCGTTATCAAAGCTTCCCACTGCCCTTTCACAATTGGGGCATGGCATCCGCCTGTGGCTTCAGCTTCAGGTCCTTTGCTTTCGTTTATCTGTTGAAGCAGTTGTTTGGCTGGGTCCTAGGATATTAGTAGCCCTCCAAGAGGGTTGTTGCTAGTGATCAGCAAGTGTTCCATTGAAGCGGAAAGGTTCTGACCTTCTCCTGCCGGGGTTGGGGTTTTAAGCCTTTTCCCCTCGAGTTTCATCTCATCTCCTTCGGTGGTGAGTTCTGCCATTGGCCTTTTCCTGGCCTCTCCTGCTTGCACCTATTGGACATAGCATTTTCACGAGACCTCTTGATCTCCCGATATTTGCCCCACCTGATTTCCCACGGGGAATTTCATCATCAGATAGTAAGTGGAAACCACTGCTTGGAACGGATTTAATGCAGTTCTTCCTAGAATGATGTTATAGGAAGATGGTTGTCGCACCACCAAGAAGGTGACTGGCTTTGACACTCGTGTAGGTCCTTCGCCCAGAGTGAGCATTAAATCAATTGATCCTAGCGACATCACAGGGTCTCCTGAGAAACCGTATGGTGCCGTAGCTACCCCATTCAATGACTTCTGGAGGCTCATTTGGTTGAAACAACTTTCAAATATAACATTGACTGCGGCTCCTGTGTCCACAAAGACTCTTTGGACCTGATATCTTTCTATTTCCACTGTGATGACCAACACATCATCATGCGGATGAACCACTTTCTGGTTATCTTCTGGCCCGAATGAGATTTCTAGTGGGGGTAGGCCTGCTTCGACCTTCCAAACCCCATGCCTTTCATGCATATGTAATTCTCTGTCAGATGCTTTTCTGCTTCTATTGGAGTCTCCCATGGTTGGTCCTCCATATATCATTTTAATAACGCCTTTGGGCTCTGACCCTTGGCTAGCATCAATTGCTTTTTCAGGAGCTTCTTTGCGCCTCTTGTTTTGTTCTGTCTCTCTTTTGACGTACTCCAAGAGTTCTCCTTCCTGGATTAGCTTTTCGATGGCAATTCTGAAGTTCCTACAATCGTTGGTCATGTGACCAAAGTCATTGTGGAACTTACAAAACCTTTCAAAAGGTGGATTTCTTGGTGGCTGTATATGCCCGGCGGGGATCTGGACCCCAGGTTTTCTTAGGACCACTTCGAGCAGGTCAACTGGTTGCTTGATTAATGGAGTAAAAGATCTTAAGAACCTTTCATTCTTATCAGTCTTTTTGGCATCTGGGGCTGGCCTTTTTCTTTCCTCCGGCTTCTTTTCTTTTTGAGAGGCCAAGTCGGCCCTCTTGCTGCTCAGAGCTTCTTCCATATGGATATATTTTTGGACCCTTGTCAGTAACTCTTCGAAAGAGGTAGCTTCTTTCTTGATAAGAGAAGAAAAGAACTGTCCTGGCTTCAAGCCATCCACACAAGCATGCACCTTTAGCTTTGGCTCTACTCCGGGGATTTCCAGGAGGGCCTCGTTGAAACGTGTCATGTAGTCTCTCAGACTTTCGTTGGCACCCTGTTTTATGGTCGTCAGATGCAAGGAGTTCCGAGTAGTCCTTTTAGCACTGACGAATTGCTGTAGAAAAACCTCTTTCAGATCCATGAAGGAATGTATGGAGGCTTTTGGTAACTGCTTGAACCAGTGTTGAGCGGTTCCCGACAGGGTTGTAAGGAATACCCTGCACTTAACCCCTTCTGAGTATTGATGAAGGAGACATAAGCTTTCGAACTTCATCAAATGCTCTTCGGGTCCCCCTTCCCTTGATACTCGCAGGAGATTGTTTTGAAACTGCTTGGAACAGGATCAGTTTGGATGTCTACTGAGAACGGGCTGTTCTCGTCAATATATAAGGGAAAGAGCTCTGATTTGTCTCCTCCCTTCCTATTGTTTGAGGAAGGTTTTGGATTTTTTTCTTATTTGGGTTACGGAACTCTGTTTCACTTGTCTCCATTTCTTTTGAGGCCCTTTCCACGGCCTGCTTTTGTTCCTTCAGTTTTTTGACTTCTTTTGCTAAGAGTTTCATCTGCTCTTGCTGTTGGGCATACTTCTTGGCCCGTGCATTTTCAGTGTTCTCATTGAGATTTCCTTCGAGTTCCTCAGGGCCTTCTTCATCTGGGGATTCCCAGTCAATAGAAAATCCCTCTTCCTCTTCGGCCACTGTCGGGGGCAGCCTTGAGACTAGCTCTCGAGTTATGCCTTGATGCATAGGCTTCTGTTTATGCGTTGCAGGAGTGCTTTTACTTCCCCGTCCTTCCTGGGTCTCGCCCAAGGGATCTGTGTTTTGAGGATTTACTCCCAAGGTATGAAGTCTTTTCTCAACAGCCCCCTCTACTCCTCCTTCGATAAGGGCTCTCATTTGCTGAAGCATAGCTGGAGAAAACTGAGCCTCCATGTTGACACTAGCCTCTGTCAGCATAGTGCATGTTCCTTTGTTTCCAATTACAGAATCTTCTGGATTTCCAGTGGCTTGACCAGCCTCCTTAGAAGGAGCATCTGATGCGGCATTCATCCTTATAAGAATCTGCAAAGATTTGAGGATGTGTAGAGGATTAATTCCAGATGCTCTTTGAAAGAGACTTGAGATATATGTAACTTTTTATTAGCAAATTTTCTGCGTTTGAGCATTATTTATGGTGGCTTTGACGAGTATAGCCTACTTGTTATAAGACTCCTAAAGGGGGTGGCTTCTGCCAATATATGATGAAGGTAGGTAACGACTTCAAGATAAAAAGCTGATTATTATAAAGGGTTCTGACACAGTTCCCTCCTTTTGACATGAGGCATCTGATCATGTGAGATTTAGTTGTAACATGCTGCTGATTTAGCAGATCCTTTTATAACTGCCAACCATTTATGGCGGCTTCAACAAGCGTTGTTTACTTAATATAAAGCGTTTCAAGGGTGGCTTTTGCCGAAATGAAGCTGAGGTCGGAGACGTCTATCTTTATGAAACCCACTTTATTAAAGCGTTTGTTTTCCTAAGGCTTTCTTTATGAAGCTTCTGGAAGGGATCTGATCAGGAAGAGAGGTTATTAAGAATTTGTGTGGCATCTTATTTTATTAGGCTCAATACGAGATGCCTCGGCCATATGGGCCTTTCTTATATTTGGCGCCTATTTTATAGGACTTTCTGATAGGATATTCCCCGTTAGTCAAGGACTATGAGAGTTGATAACTCTTATGAGAGCATTACTTATTGAAACGAGCTTACGAGAGCTTGGTCCATTTCATAGAGCTTAAAGAGGCGCTACTTATCAGATTGGGCTTATGAAAGTAATATCCTCCTTAGAGGTTTATAAAGGTGTTGTCTATCAAATAGAGTCTCTCGAGGATGCCACTTATGAGGCAGGATTTAGGTGAGATTTTACCCACTGGAATTTGATGGGTAAAGCTTATGGGAGTGATACATAAAAATGTTGCCTTTAAAGCAAGACTTAGGGGTGCACTGCCCATTTAATGGGACTTATAAGGGGTTTTGTCCATTATATGGAGCTTGTGAGGATGCTGCCTACTGAGTAGGGCTTGGGAAAGGTTCTGCCCATTGCATGGGGCTTACGAAAGAGTTGCCTATTGGATAGGGCTCTGTAGAAGGTTATGCCCATTGAATGGGGCTTACGAAAGAGGTGCCTATTAGATAGGGCTTTGTGCGAGGGTTGCCTATAAAATAGGGCTTATGAAGTGTTCTGCCCATTATATGGGGCTTACGATGACGTTGCCTGTTAAACAGGGCTTCTGAGAGAAGGTTCTGCCCGTTATACGGGGCTTACGAGGGTGTTGCCTACTGTGTAGGGCTTCTGGGGGTTCTGCCCGTTATACGGGGCTTATGAGAGAGTTGCCTGTTAGACAGGGCTTCTGAGAGAAGGTTCTGCTTTCAGATGCGGGCTCCCTTCATCAGAATGAATGGGGTAACCTCATCATCTTTCGGCTTTCCATTCTTTAATGTTTTCGATTCAGGGGCATTTGACTAGCTTTAGTAGCGATGCTTCCTCTGTAATCACCAATCCTTTACAACTCATAGATGGATTTCATATTTGGCAGATAATAAACAGAATTGTATGCTCACCAAGTACACAAGGTGAATCGAATGTGTTTTGAGATTGCCATAGTTTTTGACCCGGCTTTCTTCCGAGTCCTTCACAACCTTAAGATTTTGACAAACAGCAACAGATTAGCCCTCACAATTCATGTCATGAAAGAGATATGGCCTTGATATCGCTTCTAATTACTGGATTGATTTGCTATGAGCAATGCAGCTAAAGCAAATTCATGGTATACATACTAAAATTCTCCAGGAACAATATAAATTTCGCATTCAATACATATTCCTTCTGATATATAGCTACCATTCTAGGCATTCATCGCAACAGAGTAAATGACAGGACAAATTTATGCACATATCATCAGAATCAATTAGAGCTTCAAAGAAAAACATAGGATTAACCCTCTGAACTGATGGGTTTTGACAGTACTTACAGATATCAACTCTCAATTCACATCCAAGAAGAGAAAATCAGCCTCTCAAACACAAGTTTCCTTTCCATCAAAATGTTTATCACAATTTCCATTTCAGAGGGAGCGTAATCCTAGAATCACACCACATTCAACAGCTCATAACCGTGGAGAGCTTAACAATTATCAAACAACAGTATACCCATCTAGGTTTCCGCTAGTTAGACCACAAACAGGGCGCTCCCAATCAATGTAACATCAGATTTCCTCATACTCTCCACATAAGGACATAATAAAGGGAAATCGCAAATAGCATTATAACAAAGAGCTAGAATTTTGCATAAAAACAGGGGAAATCGACATCTCAACTCAAGAATTTCCCACAGACGGCGCCAGTTGATAGATCCGGGTTAGAGATCCACAAAAATTTAGAGTATTTTCCATCATGTTTTGCAAAGAGCATTTATGGGTAAAGCATTAAAGCAGTAAAGAGCGAGAGATTCATGTGCGTATAGAGCCATAAATGAGTATTTTATACAGAGCATGATTCACGTAGTGATGACAAATAATAGTTGAGCTATAAGTAGGGCGTAAAAGGCATATCTAGCCATAAACTAGCAAGATTCATGGAGTTTTGTACTCATATAAGCAGACAATTGAAGGAATGGAACAGGAAAAAAGGAGAGAAACAAGGAGAACGGAGTTCCGTCGAGCCTCATTCCCTTTTGACAACGAGGGTTTTACCTTAGACCTGGGATGAGGTATAAGAGAGAGATTTCTCTCGGCGTCGGGAGGAATGAGTGGAGGTGAAGGGAAACTAGAGCTTCCCGGAAGAAGGCTTTGAATGCCTTGACCGCTTGAGCTCGGAGGAACTCGTGAGAGGGAGTATGGAATTGGATGGAACAGTACGCCAAGGAGCGTGTTGTTCGTAAAGAGTGATGATATGATGATCCCATGAAGTGTGCGTTCACTTAGCATTTATAGGCGTGAGGAGGGTGAAAAAGTGAGCATCCGTGTGAAGGAAGGACAGAAAAGGAATTCCAACGGGGGCAAAGTATCATCCGTCATGAATGCAGTGGTCCTCACTCTATAGTACATAGAGTCATGCGGACCGTATGTTACGCAGAACCTCGAGCTTCTACTAAGCGCTTATGGGATCTGGTCAGATCCTCCTGTCTTTGCAGATGCTTACAGATCCCACCCGGCTTATGGGAAAGGTTAGAACCCCACAGCTCCTATAGGGCATGCGATTCTTGATTGTGTTGAGCGTCTGATGTTCATGGAATCTCTTTGATAATACGCTGGTGTGTGGGATAGCTTCTATTAATCTCTATTGGAATGAATATCAATTTCTCTTAATAACGATGATAAGGCTTATGTCACCTAGAGCCTATCATTCCATTCCTTTTCAGCAAGATTTCTGTATTTATCGTGACACCTAGTATACTGTATAGTTTCTAGAAACTATATCTTAAGGTTAAAGAAGGTGCGCTTCTCCATTAATTTGGTTTATTTGTGGAATATGGCTGATATTAGTCCCTATCACCCCTCGCTGAGCCATTGCAAACCATAGCTGGTGCTACAAGTTCACAGATTCAAGCGCCCGCTACAACTGCTGCTGCCCTCGCTTCGACCACTGTTGGCGCCGCTTCTGCCAGCCAAGCGATCATCCCTTCTGCCCATGCAGAAAAGAAGAAGCAGATGCCGCCCCCACCACCTCCAGCACCAAAACATCCATCGAAGAGGACTGCACCGAAAACGAGAGAAGAAGATCCTGCGGCTAAGCGCCAAAGGACTGTTGCTGCAAAGTCCGGTCGCATGGAGAGAAGGAGGAGGAGTGAGGAAGGATAGAAGAGGCACGCGGAGAAGGAGGAGATGCTGAGGCAAGCCAGAGTGAAAGTAGTGGAGGGACGGATTGAGACTCACTGGAATGAAGTGAGGCTCATCCAATCTGCCATCTCGAGGAGTTCATTCATTCCATTCACTCCGGAGGAATCTGAAGCTTGCCAGGCTCAAGCAATAATCGACACCTGCAGGGTTACACTCAAGGAGATGACGGATTCCAAACGCTACTCTGCAGATGAAGTGGATCTGATTCGCAAGCGTGTGAACGAGAAGCTGCCTCAATTCAACTCTGAAGCCAGTGCAAAATTCCACAAAATTATGGATGAAATGACCAGCAGAACGGAGGAGGAGCTGGTAGTGCGAAGAGGAAACCATCCCGATGCTCGGGAGATCGAGGATTTCTTTTCCAGTGATCTTCTGGAAATGTGGCTATTCTGCAGAGAGAGATTCATCAAGGCTTACTACTACTGGGAAGTAGTGCCTCTTCAAGACCAGTGCTCAAGAATGGATGCTCTCAATAACTTTCTCTGTCACTACAACGAGGAGTTGCGTCGGAAGATTTTTACACAGGCCGAGCTTGCTGATCCCAAACCTCTCATCATCAAAGTGCCTGCAGTAAAAGACTTTCCTATGCCGCTTCTGCCGAACTCAAGTATTCCAAATAGGAGGGTTATTGAAGAAGAGGTAGTTGAAGCTTTGAGATTGGAGAGCAGCTTCAGGCCGAATCTGTACAATGTGAGGACGATGGAGGAGAAGGTCCTTTCTGCATGCTTCCTAGAAGAGGAGAAGGAGGAGAAGGAAGAGAAGGACAAGGCTGCTGAGGATCTTTGAATTCATATCTTTTGTGAACTGCTTGTTCATATCTATCCCATTTTAAATTTCTGTCTGAATTGTGTTAATTACATGCTTTGTGAATGATTAATCCTTATGCTACAAAACTCAACGATTTAACCGAAAAAAAAGGGGGAAAGGAACTTAAAAGAAAAATTTCAAATAAGCCTGCAAAGGAAGCAGTCGCTTGAAGTTCTTTCCACGGTTAGATAGGCTATAAATTTTTTGTCTCTAGTATTAAGTTGGGTTTTGGCATCATCAAAAGGGGGGAAATTGTTGGGAATTGTTAAGGATCACATGTTAAGGGGGAACCTATATGGGACATTTTAGAAATGAAATGTATATTTTGATTTGATCCCAAAACCCCCAAGTGTCCTATTCCCAAGCGACCCAATTTGATCTAGAAATTAGGTTAGAAATTTTTCTAAGCCTATACTATTAGAATGGCTTTGGTTTTGCTTTAGTAGCATAGGCTTTAGACTGCAGAAAATTCAAATGAAGGCCACTCGCTTGAGTGTGTTTTCCAATCGAAGCGAGTCTACCCAGCCGAAGCGAAGCGTGCCGAAGAATAGTGAAGCGAAGCGAGCACTACAGTAACAAGCCAAAGCGAGTTAACGCGGGTCAACAAATACTAAAGCTGTTACTCGGGAAATTATTTTCCAAGTATGCGCTACAGTATGACCTTGAAGCGACTCACTTTGAAGCGGACGCTCCAATTCTAAAGCGAAGCGAGCCCCTACCTAACAGAAAGGGACAGCCACAATTCCCGCTCCTATTTTGAACTCCAGTAAACTGAAGACCGTCGCATTAATTGCGAGATCTCCACATGTCGAAAGAGGAGTGGAGCAGCGGAGTTGACTGCCAGGCCGACAAGGGCGCCGCAACAGTACTGGCTCGCTCCAATTACTGTTAAGTTTGTAACTTAGCCATTTTTGGCAAAATGCCAAATCTGGGCGTCTGAAAAGTTGCCAGCCTGCGCAAGTACTGTCGAGAGGAGGAGGGACAAGGCCACCTACCAAGCAACGGATCTCGGCCAACCCTCCGCCTATAAATAGTGAAGGGTGAAGACGAAGAGAAGTAGAACACTACTTGAGCATTGAGCTCCTACTGCAAACAAACACTCCCAGCTTTCAAGCATTCATTTGAGTCTTTGTTTACATGTGTTCTCCGAGTTCCAGTTCCATTGGAACTCGTCTTCGCAACCTTCACACCTAGATTTCTAAGCCCATTCCGAATCCAAACTTAGAGAAGAGTTCTAGCCATCTTTGCACTTGTTGTAAAGAACACTTCATTAGTGTGTCTGTCAAAACAGAAAACCCTAACCCTAAAGTTCAGTTAGGTTTTGTGTTCGTCGTTGAAAGGTTGTTTCCGATCTAAGGCTCTACTTTTCTCGATAGTAGAAGCTTCGATCATAGAGTCTAGATCCAAGCTTACACTTTCATCGATTGTGTGAAGCTCGATCGAAACTAGGTTGTAAGGAGAACCTGTAATGTCCCTGTCGTCGGACTGAAGCAAGTGAAGCTTTAAGTCCAGTTTAGGTCTTTGTAATGTACCTGTAATCACTACAGTTGTCTCAGATCCAAG
This sequence comes from Thymus mandschuricus, assembly GCA_029379335.1. Classification (NCBI taxonomy): domain Eukaryota; kingdom Viridiplantae; phylum Streptophyta; class Magnoliopsida; order Lamiales; family Lamiaceae; genus Thymus; species Thymus mandschuricus. The sequence goes on from CM057072.1 coordinate 12,531,504, forward strand.
CAAGTGAAGCTCGATCTTGATATAGATTTTTGAAGAACCCGTAATCTTCAAGTTCTTGAGTGAAGAGAACGAGTTGCCTAGTGCAACAAGTGGACGTAGGTGTTTTATCACTGAACCACTATAAATCTTTGTGTCGTATCTCTAACCCTAATCTCTCTTTTTCTGTTTAATGTTTGATTATTCACTGCACAAGCATTTAAACAAACTTAACTTAAATTTTCAAATACTTAGGAAAGATTAGCTCACCGAATTTCCGCATTACGAGTAAAGACTCACTCTTGATCAAGTGCAAACTTAGGTCAAGAAGTTTAGCTAAACACTGTAGATCTAGCTTACAGCTAGGTCTTAAGTTTCGAAGCGAGCTCTTTACTTGTCACTCTAAGTTTGAAGAAAAGAAGTTGAAAAACTTCAAAACACGTATTCACCCCCCTCCCCCCTCTACGTGTTTTTCCTCTAACAGTCCGGGACCAACAATGTGGAACATGACTCGTAATAATACTAGAACATTGCGTTAAACGTCAAATTTCAGCCCAAGGCCCAAAGAGAATACAAGAGTATTTGTCTTAACCATTACATAGACTTAAATATTGCATATAATAGCACTTGAATAGTCACATAAGAGTGTACGCAGCGGAATGAGTACGTGAATACATGTATGAAGACATGCATTACCGAGAGTCCTATCTATTACATAAACAAGACAACAACAGAGCTCCGCTCGTCACTTCACCTCACCTTGCTCAACCTGGATATTTAGAAATACATGCAGGGCTGAGTACAGAGTACTCAGTGGACACATTGCCGAAAACTATACAATATAATTGTACATGCCATCATAAGTGAAACATAGGGGTTTATTGTAAAGAACATATGTTCACTAAAATCACTTCTAGTTCTGAAAAGTGTCTGCGCAGACTACGTTCTTTTAGTAATCTACCATATCTGAAACTGTGGTGTCGAGGAGGTGGCCACCTCACACGACAACTGACCGGCCAACCCTGAAGATGACTCACTGTCCTGTGTACACTAGTCCAAGCAAGATAGAAATCCCGACAAAGACCCGAATTCGATTAACATAAATTGGCGAAGCCAATACAGATAGGTGTTATACACAAAACAAAATGTTTATGCTATGACAATATTTGAAAATAAGCATTTTCATCTAAACATTCTATAACTTTACTTGTATAAGAAAGCCCACCTTGATTAACGTAAAAAGAGCTAGCCTTACTGAAGTCGCGTCGTTTGCCTTTCGGTCAACTCCCGCCTATTAAAAAGGAAATTATTAGAATTTCCATCCTTATAAAGCTCCAAAAATTCTATTAAGAATTTATATTCTTTTATTCCTATTTTTCTCGTTTCGGCTAACGTTCCGTTAAATATGTCGTAAGACTATTAATCGGAATGAATAAATTATACGGCTAAGGGTAGCCGTAAATTATTCTCGTATACTTCAATTAATTATTTTTATTGAAGTATAATAGTTGGATTAAACTTGGAAATTTATAAACCCAAGATTTCATTAAAAAAACATAATTTAAGAAAATAAAATATAAGTTCGATAGTATATCGAACTGTTGGGAATCCTCTGCAGTAGTTTTGATGATGTTTCTCAAAACCACACTTAGGCTTATTTACTACTCCCTCTGTCCCACTGATATAGGGACCTTTTCCTTTTCTGGATGTCCCACTGATATAGGGACCTTTCCCAAAATGGAAAATTCTAACCCAATAAAATTCTGACACATCACTTTAACCCACTACCTTTCACTTTATCCCACTATCATCATTCTCGTCTTAATTCCCACGCCGGAAAAAAGATCCCTATCCCAGTGGGACGGAGGGAGTATTAAGCAAGATAACATAGCATGATTTCTAGCTAAGTTAGAATTTTGCTAACTCGCTTATTTTCTTAAGATTGTTCTCATAAATAGACTAAGGTTGTTGTCTATAACGGCCTCCTCTATTAGAGACCAACGAGATTGTTGTTATCTATCTTTGCAGGTGATAGATCCGGGTTGGAGATCCACAACAATTTAGGGTATTATTTGTAATGTTTTGCAAAGAGCATTCATGGATAAAGCGTTATAGTGGTAAAGGGCAAGAGTTTCATGCGTATAGAAAGCCATAACTAAGCATTTTGTACCGAGCATGATTTGTGCAGGAATAATGAGTAAGAATCAAGCTGCGTGCTGTGTGTAAAGGGAATATTTAGCCATAAACTAAAAGATCCATGGAGTTTTGCACTCATATAAGCAGATAACGAAAAAACGAGGTAGGAAAAAGAGAGAAACGAGGAGCACAGGGCTCCGTTGAGCCTCATTCCCCTTTAGGTGATGAGGGTTTTACCTTAAACTCAGGGTGGTGTGCGTAAGAGAGAGATTCTTCCCGGCGTCGAGAAGAACGGATGGAAGTGAAAAGGAACTGCGGCTTCCCGGAAGAACACCTCGAACGCCTTGACCGCTTAGGCTCGAAGTAGCTCTTAAGAGAGTATGGAATTGAATGGAACAGTACGCAAAGATGCGTGTTGTTCGTAGAGAGTGATGTTGTGATGATGTTATGATCGAAATGTGCGTTCACTTAGTATTTATAGGCGTGAGGAGGGTGAAAAGTGAGCATCCGTGTGAAGGAAGGACAGAAAAGGAATTCCAACGGAGGCAAAGTATCCTCCGTCATGAATGCAGTGGTCCTCACTCTATAGTACATAGAGTCACGCGGACCGTATGTTACGCAGAACCTCGAGCTTCTACTAAACACTTATGGGATCTGGTCAGATCCTTCTATCTTTGCAGATGCCTGCAGATCCCGCATGGCTTATGGGAGAAGTTAGAACCTCACAGCTTCTTGCATGGCATACGATTCTTGATTGTATTGAGCGTCTGGTGCCCATAAAATCTCTTTGATATTATGCTGTTACGCGGAATAGCCTCTATCGATCATCATTTAAAAGTAATACTTATCTCCATTAATGGCGTTGTTGATGCTAGTTCCGTCTAGGATTTATTATTCCTTTCATAGAGGTAAGGTTCCCGCCTCTATTGTGACATCTGACACATCAGTTTCCCTAGGAACTGTAGTCTAAGGTTAAGGAAAGTGTATTCCCCATTAACTTGGGTTATTTAGGGAGTATGGCTGATATTAATCCCTATCAGCTACTCCCCCCCAGGTCCAGAAGCACCAGTATGAGGGCTTCTGATGGGTATTTTGGCGGGAAAATGAATCTTGCTTCGGCTATTGCTTCTTCTTTCCCCTCTCTCTCTTTCTCTCTCTCTTTTTTTTTTTTTTTTTTTTTTTTTTTTTTTTTTTTTTTTTTTTTTTTTTTGCAGATGTCTGATGGCGTGGGAAATCGAAACGCCGGTTATCCTCCCGAGGATAGAGTTGAACCTGTTTCCCTTACTCATCATTACTTTTTCCCTTAGGGTGAAAGAATACAGGGCTATTTAAGATATATTTTAAATAGGCATTATTATTATTTTGTTATATTTGCAGGTGAAAAGGCAATTACCTTTTTCTGAAACGTCGTGGGGTGATAATTAGGAGACCACTCTACTCTTTCTTCTCAATTTCTTCATCCTTCTCTTTGCATTGTGCTCCAGAAAGAAAAGAGCGATATTGCGAATCGTCTGCCGCTCCCAGCGATTACTCCGACGACTACCTTTCCTTTTGTCCTTTTTCAGGTATTCCATTACTATTTTACTTTCCAATACTTGTGCATAGGCCTTCTTTTGAATTTCTTGAGATTAGGGTAACCTTTACTGTTTCCCCTGTTCTTGTTTTGAGGGAACATTGCTAGCCCCAATTTTTCTTGATGGTGAAACTGACTACGATGTGAATGTGATTGATGCTTTATCCTTAGAACTATCACTCAGTTATTAAGATTTGTAGAGTTTGGATTTATTTCCATTATTTGCAACCCTACCATCTATCATTATTCCTTGGTGATTACCTCTGCCTTGCAGTTATGGATTCCACCAAGCTAGGCATGGGGCAAAATGCTGGAGAGAAGCTATTACAAATGATGGAGCAGACGAGATCTGGTGGCTCCTCTCCCATCTTATCAACGGGTAATACCTCTACCTAGGAGCCTACGGGTCCTGGGTGTTGTAACCCTTCTCGGGAGAGTCCCCGAGAGGTAGAAATTGGTAGGCCTCGAATGAAGCCTTACTTCCCTCACCTGGTTGCCCCTAGTCGATCATCTTCATTTTCTCCTATTTTCACTGATGAGGATGCTGGTGTTTCCGCTCCTATCTCTTTAGTGCCTTATTCTTCTTCCCCTAAGAGGAAAAGTGAGTCTTCCTCCCTCTTGGCTAGAAAAAAGGGGAAGGTATCAGAGAGTTCTCCTTCCGCTCAAGAGTTAAGCCTTGAGCAATTGCGAGAGAATCTTTCTCAATCTGAGAAGAGCAGAGAGCAACTCCAAACGGAAGTCCACCAACTTCGTGGATTCTTGCTAGCTAGAGAGGAGCACACACTTTCTCTCTCTGAGCAAATAAAGGAACTCGAGAGAGCTTTGAAGGCCTCGTCCGAGAGGGTAGAGCAGCTAATGGAAATTCAAGTAGCAGAAATAGCGCAGCTGACACTTAGCTACGAACAGGAGCTAGAACAAGCCCGAGCTTCCTCATTCACTCAAGGGCGGAGAGAAGGGATGAGCCAGGGTGTTTCTTCTAGAGTCAAAGACTGCAGGTCTAACTTGTTGATGACCCCTTACGGTCAGGCCTTCCTGGATTCCCTGATCAAGCGCTTGCCTGAAGCTTATCTTCATTCTCGCGATTTTTGGCTGCGTTTGTTTGAGCCTCTCACTGTGTGGACAACTTCCGCTATCTTTGTGAAGGAACCATATCTGATCGGTGAAGATCGGTTAGCCCGAGGATCTATTTCGGATATCTAACTATCGAATAAAACCTATCATGCTCTTATGAATTTAGTGCGGAATCATAGGGGGTTTATAGATCGATTACCTGAAGAAGTAGAGAACTCGCGAATAGATCTTCTGATCTGTATCCCTGCTCGATTCTGACGTTGGATAGACAACGATCTTCGGAATCAGCCACGGAAACGGGATCCCCACCGAATGCTACTGCTCGGCCGCGCGTCTCTCTCTCTCTAACCCTAGCCTCCCTTTCTTGTTCAGAATATTTAAGTGCACTCGATTATTCTGACTGTTAGGTCTAAACAAGACCTTGAGGGGGTATATATAGAGGAGACCAAGTGAGACTTGGGCATAAGTTGCAGGCCAGGCCTGCAACACATGGACTAGGCATCCATTAGCATAGTTGGCGCCCCATACTGGGCCCAACTGTGTGGTGGCCCACTTATTCCTTATACTGTGGCCTATTGAGCTTTTTGGGCCAGATCAGGGATCTACTAGCTGGTAAAACCGAGGCCTCCCAATGGCTAAATTCTCCATACTCAGCCCAGAGTATAATTTAGTCCATAAGTACTAAAACATTCCACTAGAGTAATAGTACTGAATTACCTGTTTTACCCCTGTTGAGTTCAGGGCTAGTATCTTAGCGACCCCCATATTTAAGATATCCCACATCCGTTGATTAACTTAGAGCTTCTGATTGCTCGTGTTATTCAACTTCTTTTATTCCTGAGTAGTACCATTCATTCCTTACTCATCATACCGGAATTTAATCCACCTGCAGGGTTTGGTATGATATTCCTTAATGAATTCCTTAGGGGATGTGATCAACCTGTTCTACCAGGATATGGTGCTCTGTTGCAGTTACACTAAGAGTCGTACTAGTTGTAGTTGCTTCCCAAGATACGGAGCATATTGAGTTACAGATACTCTGAACTCTCACCCATGGTAAATCAAAGAAGCAGATTACAACTATACACCCTTAGGACTCAACTAGAGTTAAGGTTCATCTTAAGTCACCGAGGTCTTGATTCTTTCTATGGTCAGAATAGAAGAATACACCTCACCGTGATCCTATCAGTACACGCAGGTACTAGTATAGACAAGTAGCCCAGACAAGCTACTTATGCAGCCAAAACTACAGCCTAAACCGACAGTTATATCCAGAACTGTCTCAACTGTGATACCCTTTTATATCTCGTGAGGAACCGGCAACTATGGTCTTCTGTGATCTACACACCATAAAGCCTACAACTTTGAGATAATGGATAGATGTTTGATGCATGGATGACAATTCATACTTAATCAGATAGAAGATTGTTAGTGGTTATGGACAACACATGCATACAAGCTAAAAGGCCTGCTTTCTAGTATACAAATCCATCAATCTCCCACTTATACTAAAGCAAACTTTTAGTATATCATGTGACAAAAGACAAAGTGTCTACAATCTAGCATCTATTACACATCTTCTCCCACTTCTACTCAAAGTTTACTAGAGTGGGAGGCGCCCCAGTCCTATCCCTTCGACATGCTTGTCGAACACCTTGAATGGTAAGCTCTTTGTGAACGGATCCGCCAGATTATCCGCTGAAGGGATTTTCTTCACTTCTACTTCTCCTCTTTCGACGATTGCTCGTACGAGATGGTACTTTCTCTCTATGTGTTTGCTCGCCTTGTGAGCCCTAGGTTCCTTGCAGTTTGCAACTGCTCCAGCATTATCACAATATAGTGTGATACCTCTGGGCAAACTGGGAACTAGTTCTAGCTCATTAAGGAAGTTCAGGAGCCACACAGCCTCTTTAGCAGCCTCACAAGCAGCCACATATTCGGCCTCCATGGTCGAGTCTGCGATGCATTTCTGCTTCACACTCTTCCAAGTGACGGCTCCACCTCCCAAGGTAAACACATAGCCTGAGGTAGATTTCCTCTAATCTCGATCAGCCTGGAAGTCTGAGTCCATATACCCTATCGGGATCATCTCATTGGACTGATAAACAAGCACATGATCTCTTGTTCTCTTGAGATACTTTAAAATGTGCTTAACAGCCGTCCAATGTCCCTGACCAGGGTTAGACTGATATCTCGCCACCATGCCAACCGCATAGCAGATATCCGGTCTAGTACACAGCATTGCATACATGAGACTTCCTACCGCGGAAGCATACGATATAGTCTTCATGCCCTCTATCTCTTCTTGTGTCTTCGGACACATGTCCTTAGATAGGGGTATGCCATGTCTGAAGGGAAGAAAACCCTTCTTGGCATTTTGCATGCTGAAACGGGCGATCACAGTATCTATATATGAAGCTTGGCTTAAGCCTAACATCCTTTTACGGCGATCTCTGATCACCTTGATCCCTAGGATGTAACCTGCTTCTCCCAAGTCTTTCATCTGAAACTGTTCAGACAACCAATCCTTTACGCCTGATAACATGTTCACATTGTTGCCAATGAGAAGTATGTCATCTACGTACAGTACTAAGAATACCACGCTTCCGTCCGAACTGAGCCTGTAAACACAGCTTTCGTTTAAGCACTGGACAAATCCATAGGATTTAATCACTCCATCAAAACGAATGTTCCAGGACCTGGACGCTTGCTTAAGTCCGTATAAGGACTTCTTAAGCTTCCACACGAGATGCTCCTGGTCATCTCTCACATAACCTTCTGGTTGGCGCATATAAATGTCCCTACCTTTTTCAAGGTACCCGTTCAAGAACGCAGTCTTGACGTCCATTTGCCAAACCTCTAGGTCTAAATGTGCCGCCATGGACAAGAGTATTCTGACGGACTTAAGCATGGCAGCCGGCGAAAATGTCTCATCGTAATCGATTCCCTCTTTCTGAGTGAATCCCTTCGCCACCAATCTAGCTTTGAAGGCTAAAACCTTCCCGTCAGGTCCTCTCTTTCTCTTGTACACCCACTTGCAACCGATGGGTTTTACCCCATCCGGCAGCTCCGCAAGGTCGTACACGTCCATGTTAACTATGGATTCTATCTCCGAATCCATAGAAACTCTCCAGGAATCTGCATCCTCGTCCTCCATCGCTTCCTTGTAAGTCCAGGGGTCGATCTCATCATGTTCGATACCCGAGAGTAGTTCAGTGGATTCTCCCACGAACATGAAACGGTCCGGTTGACGAACAACCCTCCCACTGCGACGAAGCGATGGTGGAGATACAGTATCGGATAAGGGTGCAGTTAGTGGTATAACCTCTTGTACTCTCGGCTGTTCTGGAATTTCGGCTGCTGGTGATGCTCGCAACTCATCGAGCATTATTTCACTCCTTGACCGATGATTATTAATAAAGTCCTCCTCTAGGAATCGGGCATTAGTGCTCACAATGACCTTCTGATCCTGGGGACTATAGAAATAACCTCCTTTCGTTCCCTTTAGATATCCTACAAACAGCCTAACCTCAGTCTTAGACCTCAATTTGTCGGCCTCCTTCGTCAGCACGTGTGCTGGGCATCCCCAAACCTGAATATGACCCAAGCTGGGCTTGCGCCCTGTCCATAATTCGGAAGGAGTTTAACCGTCGACTTTGTAGGTACTAGATTGAGGAGATAACCTGCTGTTTCCAAGGCATATCCCCAGAACGAAATTGGCAAGGATGCATAGCTCATCATCGATCTCACTGTATCTAAAAGAGTACGATTCCGTCTCTCAGCTACACCGTTCTGTTGGGGAGTACCGGGTGTAGTTAACTGAGATGAAATCCCATTTTCTGATAAGAAAGTTCGAAACTCAGTTCCGAGGTACTCGCCACCTCTATCAGAGCGAAGTGACTTGATACTTCTACCTGTTCTCTTCTCCACTTCCGCTTTGAACTCTTTAAATTTGTCAAAGCACTCGGATTTCTTGTGGAGTAGGTAGATGAAACCGTATCTCGAGTAGTCATCGATAAACGTGACAAAATACTCGTAACCTCCTCGAGCTTGAACGGACATCGGTCCACACAAGTCAGAATGAACCAACTCTAAGAGCTCTTGAGCTCGATATCCTATGGACTTGAAAGGTCTGGTCACCTTCTTACCTTCCAAGCACGATTCACATGTTGATAAAGGTTCTATTTGGAAATCCAAAACACCTTCTTTTATCAACCTTTGAATCCTCTTTTGGTTGATGTGACCCAATCGAAAGTGCCATAATAGAGTTTGGTTCATTTGAGACGGATTCTTCCTCTTCTTAGTATTCAATGATGAGGAAGCATTATAAGAAGAAGAATCATTCATAGGACAAGTAATGGTATAGAGAGACCGGGACAATGTGCCAGAAACTATAACCTCATCGTTTTTCATGATAGAAACGCCTCTATCAAAAACAACTGAATATCCGTAAACAAAAAGTTTCAAAACAGAAATCAAGTTTCGCCTAAAAGCAGGCACATATAAAACGTCTCTCAAAACCAAAACAGTACTATCAAACGATAAATGAATATCTCCAACTGCGACAGCTGCAACTCTCGATGCATCGCCCATGGAGATGGTAATCTCGTCATCACTCAGCTCCCTTGTCTGCAGAAACCCCTGCAAGGAGTAACATACATGGTCAGTTGCTCCCGTATCTACTACCCAAGTCTGGGTAGAACTTGCAGCTAAGCATGTTTCAGTTACAAATGTGAATGACGTACCAGAATTCTTCTTCTTTAGAGGGCAGTCAGCCTTCCAGTGTCCTTTCTCGCCACAAATGAAGCACTTGCCCTTGAACTTCGGTTTCCTTACAACACCGAGAGGCACCTTCGCAGCTCCCCTTGCATTCCGAACCATTTTTCTAACGTCTTCATGCGTCAGAGTAACTCCTGTTGCTTTATTCACAGCTTGAATTAACTCTGCAACTGGTTCGGCCTTCGGCACCACTTCATCAACCAAGAAGGACTCCAGAGTCTCTATCATGCTGTATGCAGTCACCATATGCTTAATCATATACTGCATCCCATCTGACACAGACGACAAGACTATTTTCATAGCCTCATCATTTTTCTTGTGCCAAATCTCATGAACCTCTTTCTCTTCTTGTGATGCCGAATCAGTAAGGATAGGAGAAGCTGGAGTCGCGAGCATATCAGTATACTCGCCTGCAGCTAGGACAACATCGAGATTCTTCCTCCACTCCATGTAGTTGGAATCCGTGAGAGGACTCGAAGTGAGAATGTTTATCAACGGGCCTAAAGTCATATCTGAAAAAGCAATAAACACGTAGACACAAGTAAGAAAAGATCATGCATCAATTCGTAACGAAAATTATTGTAACCCTTTGATAAACCAATAATTTCGAAACCTTCAATAGCCCAAACAATTCGGATCGCAAGCCACGTTCGTGTGGACGTTTACGCTCCCACTGTTCGACCAGATACTCGGATCTTTAACTCTACTTATCTTGCCAACCTATCCTAATGGCAAATAGAGCTAATAGTTGAACCTTACTAGACCATATTAAATTAGAAAAGGGACTCCGTTGGGGAGTTGTATTCTAACTAATATCTAAGCTTTTAACCACAATCTTAGCCTAACTCGGAAAAAACACTATTTTCCTTAAGCTATCTTTGTTCAAAAACAAACTCCAGAGAAAACCGTAGTTACTATTCCGAGCAAGCCACGTTAGTGTGGACGTTTACTCAGAAAAGCTCCCACTTCTCATTTTGGTTAGAACATTTTTGTTAAGAAACCCTAAGTCTGGCGAACTCGTCCAGTATGATGTGCAAGCCACGTTCGTGTGGACGTTTACACACTCGCACCAAACTTCACCTTAAGGTCAGTTGTGGAGGTCTTAACATTATCTATACCAAAAATGTTTTTATCTGCTTAGTATTTTTCTTTCAAAAGGTTGTCGACATGCTCGATCACGTTGTCACATAATCCTAAGCATAATTTTCTAAACGCAGCAAATAAACCATGCTCGCAGAAAATTAAAACATGCTTATATTGACAATCCTAAAACATGCTCGACTAAGCACAATTTAATTCACCTCGACGGGCAAGACATGCTATTAAAATTTAAATTGCATCCATAGCATGCTTAAGAAAAACGAGATAAAAACAAAAATAAAACTCGCTTTTCGTGGTGTGACGACCCGTCTAATCTATTACAAAATAGAAATAAAATCCAAAACAGGCTTCGGTCTTGAATAAGTCCTCCGTCTTGATCTCCCGTTTCTCCCCGAAAATAAATAAATTAATTAAATAATTTATTCTCTAATTTTCGTTGCCATTGGGCTTCTCTAACCGAGATTGGGCCCACACCACGTGACCCAAAACTCTCGAAAAAGCCCAAACCGCGCTCGTTTCACTCTCATGGGCCCACGAACCCGAAACCGACCTAACACGGCCCGAATTCGTGACTGGGCCCGAGCCCGAACGCTGGAGGCAGCCCGTAAATGCGAACGGGCCGAGTTGGAAACCCTAGGCCTGTCCACGGGCTAGGGCACGGGTGCGCAAGGCTACCCGCGCCGCGACCGACGGCGTGAGGCCCTGCCGCCGGCCGCCTCCGCCTCCCTGGCGCCGCTGCTGCTGGGCGTCGTTCCCACCGGTGGCACGGCCGGCAACCGCCCCGGCGAGGCTCGCGGCGTAGAACCCTAACTAGGGTTCCGCCGCGGCACCCCTCACCTCGCTGCCGCCGTTCCAGCCGCCGGCGACGTCCGCCGCGGCTCCTGCTGCTGGTGTTGATGTCGCCGGTGTGCTCCGCCTCCCTGGACGCTGCCTCCGCCGCCCTCGCTGTCGCCTTCAGCCGCGTTAACCCGCGGCAGAAACCCTAATGGGTTCTGCCGCCGCTGCTGCTCGCTCCGGCGCCGCCTGCTGCCACCATCAACGACGGCGACCACGTGGAGTCCATCACCGGACTCCGTGGTCGTCGTCTCCGGCGATCATGCAGCCTGGAGATGACTGCCGCGGCGTCGAGCCCTAAATAGGGTTCCGCCGCGGCTCTCCCTCGCGCTGCCGCGCTTCTCGCCGCCGTTCCCGACCTGCTCCGCCCCTCCCCGACGACGTGCAGGCTCCAGCAGCCTGCTGGAGCCCCGTCGATCACCGGAGAAGAGGGAGACGCGCCGTTGGGCAGCTGCATGCGCGCGTGTGCTGGCGCGTGTCACTCACGCGGCGCCGCGTGCGGCGGTCGTCCATCGGTGTTCGTCTCCTCGTTCTTCGTGTTCCTCGTCTCCATGCAGCTGATACAAAAGAAAATCAAAAGAAATATCTATCTAATCCTATTCTAGATCGCACCTTATTATCTCGCGATCAAAAATTACATAGATTGCCAAATCGGCCCCGAAAAACGACAAACACCACGAAAAGCGACATCCTAATCGATCTAACATGTATAATAATAGATAATTACTCAGATAGAGCCGAAAATCCGATCCTTGGCTCTGATACCAACTGAAGGAACCATATCTCATCGGTGAAGATCGGTTCGCCCGAGGATCTATTTCGGATATCTAACTATCGAATAAAACCTATCATGCTCTTATGAATTTAGTGCGGAATCATAGGGGGTTTATAGATCGATTACCTGAAGAAGTAGAGAACTCGCGAATAGATCTTCTAATCTGTATCCCTGCTCGATTCTGACGTTGGATGGACAACGATCTTCGGAATCAGCCACGGAAAACGGGATCCCCACCGAACTGCTAGTGCCGGCCGCGCGTCTCTCTCTCTCTAACCCTAGCCTCCCTTTCTTGTTCAGAATATTTAAGTGCACTCGATTATTCTGATCATTAGGTTAAACAAGACCTTGAGGGGGTATATATAGAGGAGACCAAGTGAGACTTGGGCTTAAGTTGCAGGCCAGGCCTGCAACACATGGACTAGGCGTCCAACAGTAGTATTGGCGCCCTCACTGGGCGCAATTAAGTGGTGGCCCACTTATTCCTTATACTGTGGCCTATTGAGCTTTTTGGGCCAGATCAGGGATCTACTAGCTGGTAAAACCGAGGCCTCCCAATGGCTAAATTCTCCATACTCAGCCCAGAGTATAATTTAGTCCATAAGTACTAAAACATTCCACTAGAGTAATAGTACTGAATTACCTGTTTTACCCCTGTTGAGTTCAGGGCTAGTATTAGACTTAGCAACCCCCATATTTAAGATATCCCACATCCGTTGATTAACTTAGAGCTTCTGACTGCTCGTGTTATTCAACTTCTTTTATTCCTGAGTAGTACCATTCATTCCTTATCATACCGGAATTTAATCCACCTGCAGGGTTTGGTATGATAGTCCTTAATGAATTCCTCAGGGGATGTGATCAACCTGTTCTACCAGGATATGGTGCTCTGTTGCAGTTACACTAAGAGTCGTACTAGTTGTAGTTGCTTCCCAAGATACGGAGCATATTGAGTTACAGATACTCTGAACTCTCACCCATGGTAAATCAAAGAAGCAGACTACAACTATACACCCTTAGGACTCAACTAGAGTTAAGGTTCATCTTAAGTCACCGAGGTCTTGATTCTTTCTACATCTGGTCAGAATAGAAGAATACACCTCACCGTGATCCTATCAGTACACGCACGTACTAGTATAGACAAGTAGCCAAGACAAGCTACTTATGCAGCCTATACTACAGCCTAAACCGACAGTTATATCCAGAATGTCTCAACTTTGATACCCTTTTATATCTCGTGAGGAACCGGCAACTATGGTCTTCTGTGATCTACAACACACCATAAAGCCTACAACTTTGAGATAATGGATAGATGTTTGATGCATGGATGACAATTCATACTTACTCAGATAGAAGATTGTTAGTGGTTATGGACAACACATGCATACAAGCTAAAAGGCCTGCTTTCTAGTATACAAATCCATCACCTTGAGTGCTGCCAGCAGTTGGGTATTCCAGAACGTGCGACCGCCGTCAACGCAGGGTCGATCGTAAGGATGTTCGATATAGAGCCTGAGTCCTTCCAAAGGGGTCGCCCCCTTTCCTCCACAGAGCCATGGTATATGCCTGCGTTGAAGGAGGCAGCTCAGATCCTCCGCCAGCCTGCTAGGATCACCGGGAACCTTCCTTCTTGGGAGGCGCCTTTATTCCCTCTCTTTCCTCATAACACCATGGTTATGAGGTCTATTCGGAAGGTTTTCGACCAAGCATCTTTTTGTTTTCTATTGTTCGTTTTGTTTTTAGAGTTTATTCGCTTATCATGAAAATTTTCCTTTATTAGTAACTAAGAGAGGGAAGAGCTTCAGGCCCATCTACCAGCGAGGGAGGTGTTTCCTTATTACCCGTTCCTGAAGAGGTGAAGGATGGTTCAAATGAGGGAAGCGCTCTGCAGATTCCTGCGGCTCCACTCAAGGGTTGTCCCTCTACCTCTTCTGCTTTGGCTGCTGTCGAAGAATGGTCTTCTTCTCATTCATCGAGCTCTGAGGATCTAGCTTCTGCTCCAAATCCATCCCCTTAATATTATTGCTTTGGATAGGATGCTTGTTAAACAATCTATATTTTCGGGTATTTCTGATGGGGTGCTTATTTATGGCCCTGCAGCCGTGTTGCTGGAGCACAGACAATAGTTACTTCTAATTTTGGCCAAGTGCCTCTTTAAGGCCCCACTTTTAATGCATGTCTGCTGTTTTTTAATTAACTTAGAATGTTATCCCTCTTATTTTTGTATTTATATGGGTTTTGCTTTTTACCCTGTTTCTGCCTGCTGGGGCATTTTAAAATGGTGAGATAGGGAAATTCCCAGTTTTTTCAAGATGGTGAAACAAAATAGTAGAATAACATCTTGGTGTAAAATAGCATTCTAAGATAATGGCAGCATTTTAAGATAGCATTTTAAGATAAAGGGATATGGGTATCCCTTACTCCACCCCCCCCCCCCCCAAGTGAGGTGTAAGGGACTGAAGGAATTACACCTCATTTGAGGGCTATACATTTACGAAATATAATTATCTCAAAGATAAAAAGGTATGATCCAGTGTTTCATACATCAGCTAATCATGGTATAAGAGTTTTTCAAAACGAATAAGGGGTCGTACCCCATTGTACTACTTTCTCTCTTCTTGAGAGTAATTTCTAATTTCCCCTGCATGTTTCGAGGGTGATAACTTTTTCTTTGCCTGTTGTCTCCTCGACATTCTCGTGGTCCAGCACTTCCTTTGCACTTTTGACTTTCGCCCTTGCCTAGGTTATCAAAGCTTCCCACTGCCCTTTCACAATTGGGGCGTGGCATCTGCCAGTGGCTTCAGCTTCAGGTCCTTTGCTTTCGTTTGTCCATTGAAGCAGTTGTTTGGCTGGGTCCTGGGATATCATTAGCTGTCCAGGAGGGTTGTTGCTGGTGATCAGCAAGTGTTCCATTGAAGCGAAAAGGTTCTGGCCTTCTCCTGCTGGGGTTGGGGTTTTAAGCCTTTTCCCCTCGAGTTTCATCTCATCCCTTTCGGTGGTGGGTTCTGCCATCGGCCTTTTCCTGGCCTCTCCCGCTTGCACCGATTGGACATAACATTTTCGCGAGACCTCTTGATCTCCCGATATTTGCCCCACCAGATTTCCTATGGGGAATTTCATCATCAGATAGTAAGTGGAAACCACTGCTTGGAATGGATTTAAGGCAGTTCTTCCTAGAATGATGTTGTAGGAGGATGGTTGCCGGACCACCAAAAAGGTGACCGGCTTTGATACCCGTGTAAACCCTTCGCCCAGAGTGAGCATTAAGTCAATCGATCCCAGTGACATTACAGGGTCTCCTGAGAAACCGTGCAGAGCAGTGATTACCCCATTCAAAGGCTTCTGGAGGCTCATTTGGTTAAAACAGCTTTCAAATATGACATTAACTGCAGCCCCTGTGTCCACAAAGACCCTTTGAACCTGATTCCTTTCTACTTCCACAGTGATGACCAGCGCATCATCATGTGGATGAATCACCTTTTGATTATCTTCCGGTCCAAATGAGATTTCCGGTGGGGATAGGCCCTGCTCGACCTTCCAGACCCCATGTCTTTCTTGCATATGCAATTCCCTGGCAGACGCCTTTCGGCTTCTGTTGGAGCCTCCCATGGTAGGTCCTCCGTATATCATGTTAATAACGCCCTTAGGCTCTATCTTATGATTAGTATCGGGTGCTTTCTCAGGAGCTTCTTTGCACCTCTTGTTTTGTTCTGTCTCTCTTTTGACATATTCCAAGAGTTCTCCTTCCTAGATTAGCTTTTCGATGGCGATTCTCAAGTTTCTGCAATCATTGGTCATATGGCCAAAGTCATTGTGGAACTTACATAACCTTTCAGAAGGTGGATTTCTTGGTGGCTGTCTATGCTCGGCGGGGATCTGGACCCCAGGTTTTCTCAGGACCACTTCAAGCAGATCAACTGGTTGCTTGATTAATGGAGTAAAAGATCTTAGAAATCTTTCATTCTTATCAGTATTTTTAGCATCTGGGGCTGGCCTTTTCCTTTCGTCCGACTTCTTTTCCTTCTGGGAGGCCAACTCGGCCCTCTTGCTGCTCAGAGCTTCTTCCATATGGATATATTTTTGGACTCTTGTCAGCAGCTCTTCAAAAGAGGTAGCTTCTTTCTTGATAAGATAAGCAAAGAACTGTCCTGGCTTTAAACCGTCCACACAGGCATGCGTCTTTAGCTTTGGCTCTACTCCTGGGATTTCCAAGACGGCCTCATTGAAGCGGGTCATGTAGTCTCTCAGACTTTCGTTGGCGCCCTGTTTTATGGTTGTCAGATGCAAGGAGTTCTGAGTGGTCCTTTTAGCACTGACGAATTGCTGTAGAAAAACTTCCCTCAGATCCATGAAGGAGTGTATGGAGGCTTTTGGTAACTGCTTGAACCAGTGTTGAGCAGTTCCTGACAGGGTTGTAAGGAATACCCTGCACTTAACCCCTTCTGAGTATTGATGAAGGAGACATAAGCTTTCGAACTTCATCAAGTGCTCTTCGGGGTCTCCCTTCCCCTGATACTCGCAGGAGATTGTTTTGAAACAGCTTGGAATAGGATCAGTTTGGATGTCTACTGAGAACGGGTTGTTCTCGTCAATATATAAGGGAAAGAGCTCTGATTTGTCTCTTCCATTCCTATTGTTTGAGGAAGGTTTTGGATTTTTTCCTTCGTCTGGGTTACGAACCTCTTTTTTACTTGTCTCCATTTCTTTTGAGGCCCTTTCCGTGGCCTGCTTTTGTTCCTTCAGCTTTTTGACTTCTTTTGCCAAGAGTTTCATCTGCTCTTGCTGCTGGGCATACTTCTTGGCCCATGCATTATCAGTATTCTCATTGAGATTTTCCTCTAGTTCTTCAGGTCCTCCTTCATCCGGGGATTCCCAATCAGTGAAGAACCCTTCTTCTTCCTCAGCCACTATCGGGGGCAGCTTTGAGACTAGCTCTTGGGTTAGGCCTTGATGCATAGGCTTCTGCTTGTGCATTGCAGGAGTGTTCTTACTTCCTCCTCCCTCCTGGGTTTCGCCCATAGGATCTGTGTTTTGGGGGCTTACTCCCAAAGTATGAAATCTTTTCTCAACAGCTCCCTCGACTACGCCCTCTACGAGTGCTCTCATTTGGAGGAGCATGGCTGGAGAGAACTGAGCTTCCATGTTGACACTAGCTTCTGTCAGCATAGTAGTGCCTTTTCCTTTGTTGCCAACCAAGGGATTTTCTGGATTTCCAGTAGCTTGACCGGCTTCCTTTGAAAGCATCTGGAGTAGTGTCCATTCTTACAAAATTCTGCAAAGATTGGATGATGTTTAGAGAATTGATTTCAGGTTCTCTTTGAAAGAGACTTAAGATATATGTAATTTGTTATTAGCAAATTTTCTGCGTTTGAGCATTATTTATGGTGGCTTTAACGAGTATAGCCTATTTGTTATAAGACTCTTAAAGGGGGTGGCTTCTGCCAATATATGATGAAGGTAAGTGACGACTTAAAGATGGAAAGCTGATTATGACGAAGGGTTTTGACACAATCCCCTCCTCTTGGCACGAGGCATCTGATCATGTCAGATGTAGTTGTAATATGCTGCTGATTTAGCAGATCCTTTTATACCAGCCAACCATTTAGGGTGGCTTTAACAAGCGTTGTTTACTTAATATAAGGCTTTTCAAGGGTGGCTCTTGCCGGAGTGGAGCTGAGGTCGGTGACATCTGTCTATACGAAACCCACTTTATTAGAGTGTTTGTTTTCCTAAGGCTTTCTTTATGAAGCTTCTGGAAGGGATCTGATCAGGAGGAGAGCTTATTAAGAGTTTGTGTGGCATCTTATTTTATAAAGCTCAATACGAGATGCCTTGGCCATATAGGCCCTTTTTATATTTAGCGCCTATCTCCTAGGACTTTTTTATAGGATATTCCCTGTTAGCCAAGGACTATGAGATTGATATCCCTTATATGGGATTTATGAGAGCATTACTTACTGAATCGAGCTTACGAGAGCTTGGTCCATTTTATAGAGCTTACAGAAGCGCTGCTTATCAGATTGGGCTTATGAAAGTAATATCCTCCGTAGAGGTTTATAAAGGTATTGTCTATCAAATAGAGTCTTTCGAGAATGCCACTTATGAGGTAGGATTTAGGTGAAATTTTACCCACCGGAATGCGATGGGTAAGATTTATGGGAGTGATACATAAAAATGTCGCCTTTAAAACAAGACTTAGGGGTGCACTGCCCATTTAATGGGGCTTATAAGGAGTTTTGTCCATTATATGGAGCTTGTGAGGATGCTTCCTACTGAGTAGGGCTTAGGAAAGGTTCTGCCCATTGCATGGGGCTTACGAAAGAGTTGCCTATTGGATAGGGCTTTGTAGAAGGTTCTGCCCATTGAATGGGGCTTACGAAAGAGGTGCCTATTAGATAGGGCTTTGTAAGAGGGTTGCCTATTAAATAGGGCTTATGAAGTGTTCTGCCCATTATATGGGGCTTACGATGATGCTGCCTGTTACAGGGCTTTTTGAGAGAAAGTTCTGCCCGTTATACGGGGCTACTGTGTAGCGCTTCTGGGGGTTCTGCCCGTTATACGGGGCTTATGAGAGAGTTGCTTGTTAGACAGGGCTTCTGAGAGAAGGTTCTGCCCGTTACACGGGGCTTACGAGGGAGTCGCCTGTTAGACAGGGCTTCTGGGAGGAGGTTCTGCTTTCAGATGCGAGCTCCCTTCATCAAAGTGAACGGGGTAACCTCATCATCTTTCGGCTCTCCATTTTTTAATGTTTTTATTATTTCGTGGGTTTTCAAGTCATGGCGATTCAGGGGCATTCCGACTAGCTTTAGTAGTGATGCTTCCTCTGTAATCAGAAATCCTTTACAACTCATAGATGGATTTCATATTTGGTAGATAATAGACAGAATCGTATGCTCACCAAGTACACAAGGTGAATCGAGTGCGTTTTGAGATTGCTGCCGTTTTTAACCCGGCTTTCTTTCGGATCCTTCACAACCTTAGGATTTTGGCAAAACAACAACAGATTAGCCATCACAATTCATGTCATGAAAGAGATATGGCCTTGAGATCGTTTCTAATTACTGGATTGATTTGTTATGAGCAATGTAGCTAAAACAAATTCATGGTATACATACTAAAATTCTCCAGGAATAATATAAATCTCGCATTCAATACATATTCCTTCTATTAGATAGCCACTATTCTAGGTGATCATCGCGACAGAGTAAATGACAGGACAAATCTATGCACATACCATTAGAATCAGTTAGAGCTTCAAAGATAAACAGAGGATTAGCCCTCTGAACCCATGGGTTTTGACAGTACTAACAGATATCAACTCTTATTTCACATTCAAGGAGAGAAAACCAGCCTCTCAAACACAAGTTTCCTTTCAATCAAAGTGTTTATCACAATTTCCATTTCAAAGGGAGCATAATCCTAGAATCACATCACATTCAACAGCTCATAACCGTGGAGAGCTTAGCAAATATCAAACAACAGTATACCCATCTGGGTTTCCGCTAGTTATACCACAAACAGGGCGTTCCCAATCAATGTAACATTATCAGATTTCCTCATATTCTCCACATAAGGACATAATAAAAGGAAATCGCAAACAACATTATAACAACGAGCTGGAATTTTGCATAAAAACAGGGGAAATCGACATCTCAACTCAAGAATTTCCCACAGACGGCGCCAGTTGATAGATCCGGGTTGGAGATCTACAACAATTTAGGGTATTATTTGTAATGTTTTGCAAAGAGCATTCATGGATAAAGCGTTATAGTGGTAAAGGGCAAGAGTTTCATGCGTATAGAAAGCCATAGCTAAGCATTTTGTACCGAGCATAATTTGTGCAGGAATAATGAGTAAGAATCAAGCTGCATGCTGTGTGTAAAGGGCATATTTAGCCATAAACTAGTAAGATCCATGGAGTTTTGCACTCATATAAGCAGATAACGAAGAAACGAGGTAGGAAAAAGAGAGAAACGAGGAGCACAGGGCTCCGTTGAGCCTCATTCCCGTTTAGGTGATGAGGGTTGTACCTTAAACTCAAGGTGGTGTGCGTAAGAGAGAGATTCTTCCCGGCGTCGAGAAGAACGGATGGAGGTGAAAAGGAACTGTGGCTTCCCGGAAAAAGACCTCGAACGCCTTGACCGCTTAGGCTCGAAGGAGCTCGTAAGAGAGTATGGAATTGAATGGAACAGTACGCAAAGATGCGTGTTGTTCGTAGAGAGTGATGTTGTGATGATGTTATGATCGAAATGTGCGTTTACTTAGTATTTATAGGCATGAGGAGGGTGAAAAATGAGCATCCATGTGAAGGAAGGACATAAAAGGAATTCCAATGGAGGCAAAGTATCCTCCGTCATGAATGCAGTGGTCCTCACTCTATAGTACATAGAGTCACGCGGACCGTATGTTACGCAGAACCTCGAGCTTCTACTAAACACTTATGGGATCTGGTCAGATCTTTCTATCTTTGCAGATGCCTGCAGATCCCGCATGGCTTATGGGAGAAGTTAGAACCTCACAGCTTCTTGCATGGCATACGATTCTTGATTGTATTGAGCGTCTGGTGCCCATAAAATCTCTTTGATATTATGCTGTTATGCGGAATAGCCTCTGTCGATCATCATTTAAAAGTAATACTTATCTCCATTAATGGCGTTGTTGATGCTAGTTCCGTCTAGGATTTATTATTCCTTTCATAGAGGTAAGGTTCTCGCCTCTATTGTGACATCTGACACATCAGTTTCCCTAGGAACTGTAGTCTAAGGTTAAGGAAAGTGTATTCCCCATTAACTTCGGTTATTTAGGGAGTATGGCTGATATAAATCCCTATCAGCGGGTACCTCGGCAAGACTTCAAGCTCATTCATGTAGCTGCTGACACTACCTCAGGCCCTTGATCTATTGAGTTAGATCAATCCGCCTCAATAGCTGCCACATCACTTGACAGCTAGGAAGCCCCACGTGAAGTGCTGAGTCACTTCTGCAACGGCTAGTGCCACATCAGCTATTTTCCAACGGCTAGTTTGCAGAAGCTCTAACGGCTAGTTTTCAAAACCATGCCTATATAAAGCCTTCACATACAATGGAGTAGCTTACGGGAAAATCAAGATCTTACAAGCCAAATCGCTGCAGAAATTCTCTCTCTACTTTCATATCAATCAACACTCGAAATTCCAAGAGTTTTCCCAAGTGTTGAAGATTGAGAATTTCTCCATTGTTTTACTACTCAAGCTTGTTGCGTTTAGTGCTGCATCAAGCTCATTGTACTCTC
This sequence comes from Thymus mandschuricus, assembly GCA_029379335.1. NCBI lineage: Eukaryota > Viridiplantae > Streptophyta > Magnoliopsida > Lamiales > Lamiaceae > Thymus > Thymus mandschuricus. The sequence goes on from CM057072.1 coordinate 12,553,019, forward strand.
TCTCCCATGTTTAGTCTAGAGCTAGATAAGTTGAGATTGTAGATTGTTTTTCGATATTAAAATCGAAAGTGTAAGTTGTATGAAACTAATACTCAGTCAGTATAAACAAGAGAGAGGAAGAATCCAAAAGTAAAGGGTTTCGTAGATCTAGCTTGATCTACCATGGAAGTAGGAGAGTTACCTCTGAACCACGTAAAAAACCTTGTGTTCTTTACTGCTTATTTCTTCTCTCTCTCTTCATTAACTATTCATACATTATCTTGCATACAACAGCCTCTCCACATAAGGCTGTAACCACCACATTCCGCACTTTGCAGTTTGATAGATCAAGCTTGTTGATCACAAAGAGCTTGATAGATCAATCTGCCTCACTTTGTAAAGGACTGCTTGACCAGCTTGTTCCGTAAGACATTTTGTTTAAAAATAAAAAAATAGTTGGCTATTGGTGTATCCCCCCTTCATACACCAATTAACTCTTTCAGGGACCAACAAGAACTTCGATAAATGATTCGACTTAAACAGAACCAATTGCATTAAACTAGGTATTTTAAATCTTAATATTTCGTCTCTCGTTCTTAGCTCCTCTCTCTCTCTTGCTCAACTTTTATCACGCTTCAACTTTTATCACGCTTCCGCTTCTATCAAGCTTCCACTTCTATTAAGCTTCAACTTCTATCAAGCTTCAGCTTCTATCACGCTATAGCTTTTATCACGCTTCAGCTTCTATCACGCTACAACTTCTATCACACTTCAGCTTCTATCACGATACAACTTCTATCACGCTTCAACTTTTATCAAGCTTCAACTTCTATCACTTCAACTTTTATCAAGCTTCAGCTTTTATCAAGCTTCAACTTCTATCACGCTTCAGCCTTTATCAAGCTTCAGCATCTATCACGCTACAACTTCTATCACGCTTCAGCTTCTATCAAGCTTCAGCTTCTATCACGCTTCAGCTTTTTATCAAGCTTCAGCTTTTATCACGCTTCAACTTTTTTCAAGCTTCAGCTTCTATCACGCTTCAACTTTTATGCCGGGTTTCGTCGTTCGGTGCCGACGGCTCTGAAAAACACATGGGCAGAACTTCGCCCTTCTTTCAATTTGGTAAACCCTCATCGTTTTTAGTTTTGTATATATCTTGTATGTGTGTGTGGGTTCTAGTTTTTTACGCATTCTTGCTTATGAAAATAATATACGAATCTTCCGATTTTAGACATTTAGAAATTATCATACATTGTGAATGTTATTATCCTCTATTCGTTTTGATTTTTAAGAAGTTCGATTATCAATACTTATGCTTCGTTTTAACTTATGAACACATTCATACATACTTAAGCTTTAGCATAGATTTTAATAAATCATGCTTGGTAATTTATACAATTTTTATGCTAGATAGTACTAGTTATAAACACGTATCGTTCACTTGAAAGCTTGAAACTAGGAATGGAAGATCTTACGTTAGTGAGAGGTTCGGTCGTAGTTGGACGGAAAGAAATGGTTGAAAATGGAGCTCAATACTTCTCCTTCTCCTTGATTCCTTGCTACTGCTTTCCTCCTATTTTCCCTTCTTTCTCTCTACGGATTTGTTTACGGAGTAGTTGCCGCTTCTCTTGAAGCAAGGAGAAGAAGGGGGGTAGTAGTTGTAATGTGAAGGGAAGTTCAAGAGTAATTCCTTGTTGACAATTGGGGAAAGTAAAAGAGATGTAGTTGGGTGGTGGTGGTTTATAGTTGGAGGGGTAATTAATTGAGGCTTCATTTATTACTAGCTCCTTGCATTTATTGAGGTTGAAGAAATGTTGTATGCTTATGTTGACACATTTTGCACACAAAAGCATTAACTCTCCTGTGTGCTTTAATGGCCACTATTAAATATGTTTACATAGCTTTACTTTTGGGCTCGGCCCAATTGCAAGAAATGGTTCGCCCCATTATCTCAATTTTCGCAACGATTATCGATTCGATAATTATTCTAGTTCGAAATAAATTTTAATTTATTTCTATAATCTTAATAATTAACTAAATAAATCGAATATAATAACTTAGATCATGTATCATAATACGAGCATTACTCGTAACTATATATCAATAGTTAGTTTTTATACTAACGTAAATGCGGGCCATTACAGGTTTGTACCCCATATTCAGGTAAACAACGAATTAATAGATGCATGAAAACGGGAAAAGAAGATTGAAAAAAGGAAGAGGGGAAAAAAATATAAAAAAATCTGGATGAGATCCACAACTTTAAAATGGAAATGAGTACATTTTTGTGAACTGTCGATAATTGCAAAATGTATACGTTAATTATAGACAGACGAAGGGAATATATATTTTAGTCAAAAGCCCTAGAATTCTAATAGCATCAATTGCAATAACAATTGCAATAAGTGCTATTGGCATAGCAAAAAATGAGAATGAAAAATTAAAACATGGAGTTAGATTCTTATTAACTATACTAACTTTGTATTTTAATCAAAAGTCTTGAAATTTTAATAGCATCAAGCGCACTAATTTACAATACTAACTTCCTCATATGTATATACTTCCTCCTATATATAATAATATGCCGTCCTATTAACACATAGTCCAGATTAAGGGGGGGTGTATTCAATTCAGATTCTGCAGGATTTTTATGGATTTTAGAAATCTGTAGGTATTCAATTCAGATTTTATAAAGTCTTTAAAAATCCTGAGATATTCAATGCAGACTTTTTAAAGTCTTAAAAAATCTATAGGTATTCAACAATCCATGAATTTTAATAGTCTATGGATTTTGCTGGATTCTTTTTTTAAAATATAAAGAGATTTCACTTTTCAAAATCTTTTATAAATCCCAGAGATTTCTACGGATTCTCTGAAAAAAACTCGAAGTCACCATTTTCACCGCCCTCCCCCGTACTTTTTTATCTTTTCTCCAAACAATTATAGTTTATTTTAAAAGACATCAAAATTATGACTATCTAGTACCAAAAATTTGTTTACTAGAGTTTGCTTGAAAATCAATATTTTCATAAAATCCCTCATTCTTATAAAATTCGAACATGTAACTTTTAAATCTCAACTTTCATTTTGGTTTTTTATGATTAAATTATTTCTACGTTCTTTAAGGTTCAAGGAATTGAATAATGACTAAACTGAAATACAAAATTTGAACGAAAAAAATAAGAGTAATATTTTTTATATTAAAAATACCTTAATTGGACTTTCTTTAAAAATACGATTGTTGTTTTGAAAGATGACATAATTTGATGAATTTGGATACTCCCTACAAACATATTCAAACAATTTGAATAAAGTTATTGGTTTTTTTTTTTTTCAAATAATATAAATAATTTTATTTATTTATTTACAAGTGACTCATATGCATTTATTTATTTAAATAAATAGTTACAATAGTTCAACGTCGGAGTCTATGGAAATCCATGTAAATTAATTAAAAAAACATATTCCACAATACTGCAGGTCCATGAAAATCCATCAAAATCAATAATAAGAGTCAGTCAAACTCTGTATAGAGTCTAGTCAAACTCTGCGCATAGTCTATGGATTTTAAAAGTGTATAAAAATCCACCTACTTTTCAAAGTCTATAAAAATCATGTAGAATCTTGTTGGAGTTAATTTTAACTCTAATATATTTTGCTCTTTCTTCACTAATGTTTTCTTGAAGGTTGAAATGTGAAGTTGCAGTGAAACCGCTAGAATGTGCAGTGAAGATTGAAACCGCAGAATTGGAAATTAATTCTTGAAACTGCCACATGATGGAGCAACATTCACTACAACATTTACTACATTTATAACCACATCATGAGGAACATTGACTGCAACATGGTGGAGAGTGATGATGGAGATCGTGGAGTGTGTGGAGAACATGGAGATCGTGGAGTTGATTCTATGGCCTATAAAGATTGTAGAATCATTCCAAACGAAACACACAGTCGAGGCGCATACAGAGAGAAATAGCATAGATATATTTGAGAGTTTACTAAGAGTGTTGTTCAAGCATTCCTCACAACATTTGTTGAGGAATTGCGTTTTTGTGTCTTTTGCTGTAACTCTTAGTTTGCATATCTTCAGTGTCAATTGTGCTGAAGATAGTTTTTGTTTTTGTACTTTCACATATTATAGTGGAGTATTTTCGCCCTGAGGCATCCGCAAGTTATTGTAAATAACTTGTGGAAATTTACATTCTGAGTAATTTAAAATTCCGCTGTGCATTTCAAGTGTTGTTGGCTGTGTTGCTTCAACATTGTCAATACATTGTTGATTATCCAGGCGAGCAATTCTAACAAGTGGTATCAGAGCCTCCACTTGACGTACTAAGTGTGATCCTGCGGAGTTGCTCACGATGGATCCGATGAATCCAAGCTTCAACCGTCCACCGGTGTTAGATGGTTCTAACTATTCATATTGGAAAGTTAGAACTAGATCCTACATCAAAGCTATCGTCGTTAGAGCTTGGGAGGCTGTACTGAATGGTTGGACACCGCCGAGAACAACTGATGAAGATGGAGATATCATCCGAACACCTCAAGCCCAATGGACAAGAGCTGAGATCGATCTGGCGAACTACAACGAAAAAGCTCTCAACGCGATTTTGGCTGCAGTGGATACTACTATGTTCAAACTCACCAAGAACTGCGAAGTAGCGAAGGACGCGTGGGAGATTTTGCAACGACATTGTGAAGGAGATTCAAGCATAAAGGAGTCAAGGGTTCGAATTCTCACTTCAAAATTCAAAAACTTGAAGATGCGGGAAGACGAAACAATCTCAAGCTACACGGAGAGGATATTGGATATCGCCAACGAATGTTACGATCTCGGAAGTCCGATCAGCAACAAGCTTCTAGTTTCCAAAGCCTTGCGTACTCTTCCAAAACGTTTCAAGATGAAGGTTACGGCAATTGAGACTACAAACACCGTTCCAACCTTGGAGTTTACAGATCTCATGAATACTCTCAAAGTTCATGAGATGAATTTGGAAGAAGATGATGACGTTCCACCAAAGCATAAGTCATTAGCATTTGCAGCATCATCCAGTGATGTTTATGAAGATGAAGAGGAGCTGGAAGAGATTCAAGCTGGAGATGACGTGGCTCTCATTACCAGGAAGGTGAACTCAATGGTACGTAGGTTGAACAGAAGGAAGGTGCCAAATAAGCCAAAAGATTCCGGGATAAAGATGTTGGAGTATCACCGCGACCAACAACCTGGAGGCTCATCCACAGTGAAACACCCATCTGGAGATTCACCACCAAAGCCAATCAGAAGGTCTCAATCTGATTTTTTCAGGTACAAATCTACTGATATTGAAAAGGTTCAATGTCATGAGTGCAAAGGGTGGGGCCACTATGCAAATCAATGTGCAAATACTCTTCGAAAGAGAGGAAAATCCTATTGGGTGTCCTGGAGTAATGATGATGCAGAGTTCTTTGAGGAATATGCAGACCCAGAGGATGCAGCAGCATTGTACGCAAGTGTGGAGAATGATTTAACAGATGTTGAAGAGGATGTTTTCTCAACATCAGAGGTGACATCACACAGGTATGGATCTGATTATTATTCAAACTTATTTTGTTTTAACGCTACTATTGAAGTTGATTCAGATGATGATAATGAGGATGAAGTCAAGTCATATCAAGTAGCCATGGAATTGAAGAAATTATATGATGAGCTTCTTGAGAAATGGAAGAAGCAGAGTCGTACAATTTATTTGCTCACTAAGGAGAATGAAGGTTTGAAAGAATCTATGGCAAAGCTTGAAGTGATGCTAACGAGGAAGGATGCCGAGCTACATAAGATCACAAACCAGTTGAATCTTGCTGAAGAAACGTTCAAGAAGTTGAATACTGGATCCTCAAAGCTTGATGATGTCCTAACATTGGGAAAAACAGATACTGCTGGACTTGGTTTTAATAAAACTCTTCAAACTGTTTTTCCACAGATAGTTTCCACAGATGGAAAACCTTTCGTCAAGGCTGGAGAATCACACAAGCCGGAAGAATCCACCAAAAAGAAGCGCTCTCATAAATTGAAACGCAGGTATGTGTGCCACCATTGTTTTAAACATGGGCATATAAGACCTTTCTGTTATAAATTGCAGAATAATAGAATGTTGCCTAAGTTGTTGAACAACACTGTGAAACCACATCAAGGTAAGAAACATGTTGTTAAACAAATATGGATTCCAAAGAGAAACAATACTTGTCTTGTTGTATACACTGCATTAAAAACTAACATGTCTGGTTCATGGTACTTTGATAGTGGGTGTTCACGACATATGACAGGGACGAAGGCATTTCTTGCAAATTATCAACTCGTCTCCGTCCAGTTCCGGCCCGAAAACAGTTGTTCTAACGCATACGACAGCTTCCCGAATAGGCGAAGCTTCCCTTTCCTGATAATTCTGACATTGTTGTCCTCCTCAAATTCAAAATCCTTTGCAGCCTCTTGAATGTTCCTTATGAACCAGTTGAATTTTGTTCCTGTTATGCTGTCAACGATGGTAGAGACGGCGAACAATCTGTGGTCGAAGACTTGCCCTAGGCCTCCGATGTTGCACACCACAGACTTGGTGTAGAGCTCGCAGATGAAATTATAGGGCTTCTCCAAATCTGTCCTCATGTTCTTGCCTCTGTCCTTCCATTCAACGTTTCGATTGGCAGCAAATCTAGCGTACTCCACATCCACTGATAAATTAAATTTTGAGAAGGAATCAACTCCTTCTCTCGGTAGATCCAGAATTTCTGCAATCTTGATAAGGCTGATGTATGTCAATTTCCCCGTGCTTGGGTCGGTGATGTTGGATCTAATTTGGTTCTCATTCAGGTTCAACAAGAACTCCGCCACCGGCTTGGCGAGAATCTGAGTAGGTCTGACTGTGACAAGCTTCCACAATCCGGTTGTGGTCATCGCCCTTCGGAAGAATCCGGCGGGTTCAACAATTGCTTCGTCGAGATGAGGCTCGACGTTGATGTTATTATCGGCTTTCCTTAGAAACTCCTCCATGGTCTGGATCACTTCTTTCTTCAACATGATGATAGTATGAGAAGGTTTGGTGAAAATAAAAAGGTTTAAAGACTGTTGAATTGCAGAGAAAATGCAGAGAGTTTGCACAAGAATGGTAATTTGGGGGTGATAAACTTCTGCAGAGATAACAGTCGGCCTTTTATAGCTTTAGGGTCTGTGCTGACGTGGCGGAGAGCGACAGTAAAACTTGACGAGGGCGCAAGCGAGTGGCGACGTGGCTGACATGTCGCGGTTAAATGCGGCGTCACCGTGGTTAAAAGTGAACCGCACAGGTGCTAAGCATGGTGTGTGTCATGCTCCGGTTCGCTTGCACTAGCGGCCGTGATCCAACGGTCCAGATTTGAAGGTTGTTGTGATTCAACGGTTGGATCGCTTGAGTTTTGGCACTTCAATTTCGATCGTGATCTGCACGCGCCTAGTTTCTCGGACCCCAGTACTCTTCTGCATTTAATGCAAAGTAAAAAGGTAAAATAGGCACTCGAGTGTGCACAACTCATACGGCTCGCTTGTACTTTCTCGCTTAGCGATAGTAGCCGCTTGGCTTTTTACTCGCTTGCGAAGCACTCGCTTGACGTGACTGAAGCACACTCGCTTGCGATGGTGAGTTCGAGTGACGTGGCACTCGCTTGACCATTTTAAAGCGAATAAGCTTATAACTTGAATTTTCTTACTTTAATTAAAAAATGTTTCTGACTAACATACTTCGAGAGTAAACAAGAATGTTTATCTCTTTGTATTTGTGTCAGATTTATTTATATTTTCCACATAGCAAACAAAGGTTTTTAGCACGCTTTGCCTTGCTTAGTGTACTTGAATTGAAACACTTACCGGTCAGTCTCGCTTTGTAGGAGACTGATACCTCATTGTAGACTTTAAGCTTGTGTCTTCATGGCATTCATCTCTTCCATCTTCCTCTACGATTAGAGAGTCCTCCATCGAATGAATGAATAAACATTTGACTCGCTTGACCCAAGAAGGGAAAAACAAGTGTTTACTCAATGTGGGGGAGAATGGATGAAACACTTGGCAGCTCAACTCAATTAAGAGTGAGTATAAGGTTAGTGTTTATCCATGACGAATGGGAGATGAGAGACATGCTCCTCTTCAACGGATCGTGGGAAGAGGATACAAGATCATGGTGATAGCTCAGCCTAAGCTCTCACCAGTTTTATGTAGGAAGGCCCGATGTAGGACCCTACAACCTTTACTAGAAAAGGTACTTGCAAGCGTTTATACCCACTTGCTGGAATCCTAAGCTAGGTAGCAACTTTCCTTGCTCGCTTTGGAAGTAGATTGTCGGAGTCTGGACCGGGGGAGGATGGAGACATCTGCAGGGGCTTGCTCAGAGCAAGGCTCTGCTGAACGTTACGCAGCGGAAAAATGAAAAATACGAACTAAAACAACGGATACGAAAAATAGTTTTTCTGCAAGATATATGACTAATATGTTGCAAGTGCCTCAAGGCCAAAATATCCACTATATGCAACAGTGAATAACGAAAATACAAGTCGAGACAAAACAATAAAAACTCTAGAACTAATCTAGAAACTCTCAACTACAAACTATGAAAACTATATGAAAATAAACTCTCTCACTCATAGATACTACATTTCATTTCTAAGCTATACATCTATGAGTCGTCGACGTTGAGAGAGGTACAATCTTCTTCTGATCTTCTTCTCTTTAAATAGAGGCTTGAATCTTGGAGGCCAAGATGACTCATAGAAGTAAAGTATAGAAAATAAATATAGTATCTATGAGTGAGAGAGTTCCTCTTTAATCGAGAGTTTATTATTAGCATAGGACGACTAGCTTAGTGCATAGTTAGTTTGTCATGTGTTAGTATTTTTTCATTGCTTTTTTTCTCGACTTGTATTTTCGTTATTCGCTGTTTCTTATAGTGAATATTTTGGCCTTGAGGCACTTGCAAGATATTATTCATATATCTTGCAGGAAAACCATTTTCGTATCCATTGTTTTAATTCTTGTTTTCATTTTTACGCTGCGTAACGTTCAGTAGAGCCTTGCTCTGAGCAAGCCTCTGCAAATGCCTCCGTCTACCCCCGGTCCAGATTCCAAAATAGATCTCTCCTAGAATGATCAATAGTTCCCCCTTAACCATAGACATAACAATCCTGTTAGTTGGTAGGGAACATCTTCCAACACTCCACCTTTTTCCACCTTATTGCACCTTCAAGCGAGTGAGATTGAAGTGACTCGCTTAACTTGGTGAAGATCCAAGACGAGGGTTGCTCAACGGCGAGCTTAAACTCCCCTTGTGCATTCTGGAACTAGCACTCTTCACTGGGGTCTAATAACCCTAATTCCATGCATAGCTGGTTGAAGCGGGATTCAGCTAGAGGTTTGGTGAGGATGTCTGCTCGCTGGAGATCGGTATGGATTTTCTCGAGCTTGACGTCCTTCTTTTCAACATGATCACGAATGAAGTGATGTCGAATCTCCACATGATTGCACCTGGTGTGAAGCACTGGATTTTGTGAGATGCATATAGCACTATTATTATCAAATAATATTGGAATCTCCTTCGCTTCAACTCTATAATCCTTCAACTGCTGACAAAGCCATGGAATTTGAGAACAGCAGCTTCCGGCAGCCATATACTCGGCTTCAGTCATTGAAGTAGCTGTGCTTGTCTGCTTCTTAGAGAACCACGAGACAAGCTTGCTTCCCAAGAACTGACACGTGCCCGATGTTGATTTCCTATCAATTCGGCACCCTCCATAGTCAGCATCGGAGTATCCTGTAAGCTCCAGATTATCTTCTGCAGGATACCATAAGCCCATATTGACAGTTCCTTTGAGATAGCGAAGGATTCGCTTGGCAGCTTCATAATGGTTAAGCTTGGGATTGCTTTGGAAGCGAGCACACACTCCAACTGCAAACGCGATATCCGGCCTGCTTGCAGTGAGATGGAAAAGGAATCCAATCAAAGCTCTATAATCTGTAGCATCCACAGATTTCCCTTCAAGATCTGGCTCACTTGTGCTCATCGGAATCTTCACAGCTTTGGCATGCTGAACACCGAATTTGGCAAGCATATCTCAAGTATACTTCGCTTGATAGATGAAAATCCCATCATCCTGCAGCTTCACTTGAAGACCTAGGAAGCAACTCATCAGGCCTATCATCGACATCACGTACTTGGTCTTCATAAGCTCTCCAAACTTCTCGGTAAGCGACTGGTTTGGCTAACAAAATATGATGTCGTCGACGTAGATTTGAACCCATAGCATCCTCTCCATCATTGATGGTGATGAGAGTCCGATCTATCTTTCCCTTGCGGAATCCATTATCCACAAGAAACTGGGAAAGTGTATCATACCAAGCTCTCGGGGTCTGCTTCAATCCATAGAGAGCCTTCTTCAAGGATACACTTTATTTTCTTGCTCAAATCCAGGCGGCTGCTCCACATAGACTTCTTCTTTGAGCTCTCCATTGAGGAACGCGCTCTTCACATCCATCTGATAGACTTTAAACTTCTTGGTCGCTGCATAGGCAAGAAAAAGTCTGATCACTTCAAGTCTGGCCACTGGAGCGAAGGTTTCATCAAAATCTATCCCTTCCTCTTGGCAGTAGCCTTTAGCGACGAGCCTAGCTTTGTTCCTCACAACGTTGTGATCCTCGTCCATCTTGTTCTTGAACACCCACTTGGTGCCAATAACATGCTGGAATTTGGGATGATCGACAAGGTACCATACGTCGTTCCTTATAAATTGATTGAGCTCTTCTTGCATGGTAAGAGAACCCAATTTGAATCGGCTAGAGCTTCCTCCACGCTTGACGGCTCAATACTAGAAAGAAAACAACTAAACATGACGCTTTCTCCCATCACTTGACTCCTAGTCACCACGCCTTTGGAAGGATCTCCAAGAATAAGGCTTGGTGAATGATCTTTGAGCCATGCTCGCTTGGATCCTCCAGCTTCAGCTTCTTCTTCAAGCTGGTCGCTTGCTCCAACATCCGAAGCAACCGGAATGGGCTCTTGGCTAGCATCTTCTTTCTTGGTCTTGGGGGCAGCATCCAACCCTTCTTCTTGAGCATCTTGATCACTTGAATCTTTCACTTCTTCATCATCTTCAAGCGTGTCCCATGTTAGCGAGCTAACGGGCTCCTCGCTTGAAGTCTTTTCATTCGCTTGATTTTTATCCTGTTCCTGAGAAACACTTGAAATAGATTCAACAAAAACAACATGGGGTGATTCCTCCATAGTTAGGGTTTTGCAGTTGAATACTCTGTAGGCTTTGCTAGATGTAGAATATCCTAAGAATATTTCTTCATCCGATTTGCCTTAGAAAGCTTTCAACTGTGACTTCCCATTGTTGTGAATGAAGACCCGACAACCAAATATATGGAAATAAGAAATGTTAGGAATTCTCTCTGTCCATATTTCATATGGTGTCTTGTCGAAGCGTTTGTTGAGAAGAGTCCGGTTCTGGGTGTAGCAAGCAGTGTTGGCCACTTCAGCCCAGTACTTCATTGAAAGCTTTAAGTCTGCTATCATTGTACGCACGGCTTCTTTGATGATTCGATTTCTTCTCTCAACAACTCCATTTTGTTGAGGTGTACGAGCTGCAGATGTTTGATGCGCAATGCCATGCTCCGTGCAGTATGCTTCGATAATTGAGTTGAGAAACTCTGTACCTTTGTCGGAGCGTGTAATGGCCGCAGTTTTTCTTAGTGATTAATAAAAACTTTCGACATTATTTTAGTATTAAGAGTATTATTATTATTATTACAACAATTTTAGTACTATTAGTAGTGTTATATTTGGTGATAGTAGAATTGCCCAAACAAAAGTCGAGTATTTAAGGAAGACACGATAAAACGGATCGATTATTTTTTAGGGCCGAGGCCCACTTAGTAATCAAGGCCCACTTCACGATTAATTGTGCGATTTTATTCGGCCCAAGAAAGAAGCCCACATTCGTTCGAAAATGTCCAATAACATAAAAGTGCCCAAGACCAATACATTAAGTCCATAATAATTTTTCCATGTAGATATATATATAAAAAAAAAAAAGAAAAAGAAAAGAAAAGATTGAAGAAGCGGCAGAATATCGCCATGCAGTAGGCGTCTCTCTCTCTTTCCCAGGCTAAGCTCAGATTAGCATTCCCTAATCCCAATTTGAGAACCTAATCACCTCCATAAGTGAGATTAGGGAGAGTTAAGTGATCATTAACCCATCATCATTGCCTTGCATGGGAACTCTCCAAAATCACAAGCATGCGACGGCAACCCCCCTTTGCCTCCCCTCTCACTCAAAAATCTGCAACACTCCACCAAAGCACCAATGCAAACCATTCTCTTCCTCTCTCTCCCTTCATGCCATGATTAAGTTCCAAAAATCCTACACAAAACACTCCCAAGGTCAGCTCCATTCACACAACATACATTCAAACACTCCCAAAAGAGAGAGAGCAAATTAGAGAGCAAGTAAGGAGCAAGCTTGAAGAAGGGTAGCCGATTTCCAGCCCTTTCAAGCACCAAAAACGCAGCAAGAACAAGAGGAAGAAGAGAGGCAACCGAAGCAACTCAAGGAGGACAGCCTCCATTTCACAAACAAAGACACATTTCAAGGTACCCCCATCAAGTAAGAACTCCATTTTTCCCATTAGAATGATGAACAAAACTTGAGACACATAGAAACCTAAACCTACATTTTAGGTTACAAGTAATCGGCTTTAAGGAGAGGAAAAGAGGAGAAGGGAAGCAACGAAGCAAGAACAAGAGAGGGCAGCCCCTATCCAAGCCAAGAACCCCAAGTTCCAAACCCATTTTGAACCAAGTAAGTGTTCTACCTTCTTCTTAAGACTAAGGGAGATAATGAACATGAGCTTTCCCCTAAAAATGGCCCCAAAACTCAATCTAGAGGCTGCCTAGTGAAAGGACTTCAAAGCATGTATAAATTAGGTTAAATCTTAGAACCAAAGCATGTGTAGCATAGTTTAAACCCCCACAAGACCAAGCATGTAAACATAGATCTTTTGATAGAATCAAGCATGCATATAAGCTGCCAAAATCAGATTTTAACCCATGTTCAACCCCCACAAAACTCAATCTAACAAACTTTAATCACAAGACAAAAACCAGCCCACACATTGAGCATTTCAATCCAACAATAGAACCAACTATAAGCACGCAAATCTGGAAAATCTCTCTTCTTCATCAAACAACATACACATATCAAAAATTGCCCTCTAAAGCCACTTGAACTTCGAGAATCGAACACACAAAGTAAAAACGAGAGAAAACTTATCTCAACGGCTCGGGCTACGGCAGCAAGAGGCTGTCGGGATCGAAGGTAAGGCCGGAGGAGCTTCGGCAGACTCGGATAGAGGCCACAACGGCGTTGGAATTCGCCGGCAGGAGCCACCATCACCTGCAATACAAAGAGGGAGAGGAAGGTCAGAAAGAGAACGAAGAGAGAAGAGAAGGAGATACCGGCGGTGACATCGCCGCCAGCGTCGACGAGAAACCCGAGAGGAAGAGAGAGCAAAGGCGGAGGCGACAGTGGCCATGGCGGCAGGCCCTAGCCACAAGGGCTAGGGTGGCCATTCGATTGAAGGAGGCGAGCCATGCCGACGACGAGGCGTCGCCGGCCATCGGAGAGATGGCAGCAGTGGCGGAGGACGGCGTTCTTAGCCGAGAGGAGGAGCAGAGGGAAGAGGAAACTGTCCCCTAACCCGTAGGGCTAGGGTTTCGATAGAAGGCTCGACTGGCCGGACGAGGAACCGCCGTGGGAGTTGCCCTGGCAACGAAGACGAACAGCGGAGCAAAAATCGCCGGCGGCGAAAGCAATCCAGAACGGCGGAGACGCTGCGCCAGCGCCGTCTCACCACGGCGGCAAGGACGACGGAGGAAGCATGTGTTGACGGCCACCCCGTCGACGGAATTGAATCGGAGAATTTTTCCCCAATTCCCTGGAGTCAATTAGGGCTTTTCTTCTCCTGGGAAAATCATAATTGAAAGGAGAGAGAGAGTGCTAGCCGACGGCAGAGGAGGCCACCGGCTAACGATCATCGGCGGAGGCGAAAAATGGACGGCGGTGGACTGCCGAGAGAAAAGAGGGAGATTTCCGCGAAGAAGAGAAGAGGAAGAAGATCGCGACTGAGAGAATGAGAGGGGGGGGGGGGGGATTTTTGCCAAGTATAAAACCGGGCCGGGTTCCGGGTCGGGCGGGCCGGTTTGGACTCGGGTCGGGCTAACAGATGGGCCGGACTTCTAGTCGTTGGGTTGGACTTATTTTTCAGACGGGCCGAGTCGTAATGGGCCTAAGCAGTAAATTGGGCCGGGTCTATTTATTAATTGGGCCAAAAACTATTTAATAATTGGGCCGATAATTATTATTCAATTGGGCCGGATTTATTAATCGGTTGGGCCGATATCTAAATCAAGGGACGAGGGCTACACGTGACAATTTCCCGAGCTCGATTTAATAATTTTCTGAGCCTAAATAATTGGGCTTAAACCCCTAATAATTCTATTGGGCCTCTAATAACTATTAACATTTGATTTAATAACCAATCGAGCACAATCATAATAACCTTATAAGTGTAGACCACTTATATCACTTAATAAAATCATTGGGCCTCATTAATGGCTTAATCGAACATCCTGCGATTTTTGTCGAGGATGAAAAGACGGTAAACACAAGAATCGATCGAAGTGATTGATTTCAAATAAGAATCGAGAAACCCTCTATTAAAAGAATACCCTCGATAGCACTATCAGTAAAAGAGATCATAACCTCAATAAAAGACAACCTTCGCATAGATCGATAAGATTATCGATTTCATTTCAAGTCTCTCATTTTACGTTCTTTGAACGAGGTTAGGCGAAGGAAAGGGCCGAGACTAAGGCGACACTCAGAGTTATTAAACTAATCGGGAAAAGCTATCGACGTGGGCTTTCGTACAACTAAAATGCTTATTTATGCTATAGTTCTTTTCTTTTAAAGAATTGTCATGCCATAAATGTTTTATTTTGTATGAAGTCTATCTGTGAGAGGGCTTCGGCCAAATGTTAACAGAGACAAATTCGGGCCTATCGGGGTTACACCTCGATGGGTTAAGTGCACTAGAGGATCATGAGCCGACGCGAGTTGGCCGGTCAGGTATCCAGGGAGGATGGCCACCCTTACCGGATACACACATAGCTCAGATATGATGGATTACACCAAAGAACTTAGCTTGCAAGCACCTTTAATATAAATGTTTTAGTGAGCATAGGTTTTTCCGTAAGCCCCTATGTCTCGCTTTAATGGCTGACAATTAAATGTTTTGGCATGTGTTCACTGAGTACTTTGTACTCAGCCCTGTACATATTTTCCTTGTGCAGGTTGATCAGGATGGAGTGAAGCAGTCGGAAGGGCTTTTGTCGAGCATGAAAGTGTTGAAGCCTCTTGGTGGTGCATGTCTCCACACATGCATCTCATGCTCTTCCGCAATGATTGTTATGTAGCCAAACTCATTTCTATCTTGTTGTATCATCGCCATGTATTGGCCCTATCATAGACAATGACTTCTTTCTTGAACAATGCTTCCGCGTATTTCATGTTACACTTTCCTTTTGTTGGACAACATTTTCCTCCATTCATTCTCGACGAATGTTGGGGAGTTTGGGTTGAATCTAATGCTATGTCTTCACGTCGTTTCACCTTATGTCGTTTGTTTATTTTATTTCATTTCCCTTTTTCTTGAGTCGCCACCTCGCTTGGCTAGTCATAGCGGGGTGGGGTCGTGACAGAGCGAATGGTTGTTATCGCTTGGTTTTTCTCCACAGCGAGTTGCTTGAGCAAATGGGGAAGTTTGGGCAGCGTCTTCTTCTTACTGAATAAAAATACAACCCAAGTGTAGCGAGAGTAATCATCGACTACTACTAGAGTGTACTTCCTTCCATTTACACTCACGGGAGTGACTGGTCCAAATAGATCCATATGTAGAAGCTCCAGTACTCGCTTGGATGAAGCTTCTTCTAAGCTGGCGAAGTGCTTCTTTGTTTGTTTTCCTCGTTGGCAAGGTGAGCACGTGTGATCTTTGACGAAGACCTCATTTGGTATGCCCTTCACCAAGCCCTTACGAGCTATGCGATTGATTGTCTTGAAGTTGAGATGGCTCAAGTGGCGGTGCCAAAGTCATCCTATCTCCGTTGCACTTCTAGCGACCAAGCATGTGTCCTCCTTGCAGCTTTCCCATTGTGCTACGTACACATTTCTCTTTCTTTCTCCAGTTAGAGCAACTTGGGAGGTAAGCTTGTTTCTCATAACACACTTGTTGGAGATGTACACCACATTGTAACCCTTATCACAAAATTGTGAAATGGATAACAAGTTGTGTTTGAGTCCTTCAACATAGGAGACATTCTCAATGCTTAGCTTCCCAATCTTCTATACGCCGTAGCCTTTGGTGGTTCCTCGAGAGTTGTCACCAAAGGTTACTTGTGGACCCCTCTTCTCCATGTAATCTTGAAGTAGAGAATTCATGCCCGTCATATGCCTCGAACATCCACTGTCCAAGTACCATGTTGCTTGACCTTCACTGGGCATGGGATCCACGGCGCTCACCTGCAATTAAGCCAATTTTGGTACCCAAATCAGTTTGGGTCCTTTCAGGTTAGTTTTCTTTGGTACCCACACTTGCTTTACTCTCCTTTGAGTATTGGCTTGTGTTTTGGGTTCCTCGGCCTTTCTAAAACGTGAACTCTGCTTAAGTGCAACTTCACATGTGCAGTAGTGTGTGCATTGAAGGAAGGGTCGAGAAGTGCTCGCTTGAGACCAACCCATGCTCTTGCCTTTTTGCTTATATCCGTAAGTGTCTCGCTTAAGATTAGTCGTAGGCTTGGAGACTAACCTGGGATTTCCAGTCTTGGCAAGCTTCTCGCTTGGTTTCTTCTGTGAAGTCAACTTTGGCTTTTGACCATGATTCGCTTGGGAAACCTTTGAGGTTTGAAGCTTCCTCTTGGGAACTTCAAATCCTTCCCTCTTAACGTAAGTACGATTGAACCATCTCCAATCGGACTCACTTGACACATGGACATTAGTTCTCATTTTCAAGGGGACATCCTTTGTCCTTCGTGCCTCGGATTGAGAACTTGAAGCCTCAACAGTTTTCCCTTTACCCTTTGAATGGTAAGCTTGAGCATTTTTAGTGCTAGGGCCTGTTGTCATTGGCTTTCCCTTAGGGACTTCCTTTGAGGAGATAGACATCCTCATCGGTCCTTTCTTAGGATTCTCAATCTTGCCTTTATCCTTGTTGGTGGTCACTTTGGAGGCAGTGGGCTTATCCAAAGAGACTGATGGTGATGTGTTAGATGCACCAACAAAGACTGTAGGCTTGGAAGGTCCACCCTCATATCCAACACCTCCCTTTCTACCAAAAGGTAGAAGCGAGCTTTCTAGTGCCTGCCTAGCGAATGAGGCTTTGTTCAAGTTGGCAACTAGAATGGATTGGGTTTCATACATTTCCTCCAAGCTTTTATGTCTAGCGAAGAGATCCTCAAACTTACTAGTCAAAGCCCTTAGATTAATCTTGACTTCATCAAGTTCAGTGGCTAGCTTTCGGTTTTCACTCTTGCTTTTAGACATAGCTTGTTGTAACATTTCATGATCACTTAACAATTTATGGTGCTTGTTAAGCAATTCACTCCATGTTGATGAATGAACTTCCTTATTGTGCTTGTGTGCTAGTGTAATTGAATTGAGAGGGGGATAGTAAAATACCTCTCCAGTATCCTCGTCGGTGAGCGCTATCAAGCCTAGATCCTCACCTTCGCTTGAATTTGGATCGATGAAGGCATCTGAGTCGCTTGTGGGATCCTCGCTTGGAGTTGAAGGCGACTCGCTTGCCACAAGCGCTCGACGTGGAGCGTCCCTCCTTGCTTTCAATTCTTCTCTTTCTTTAGCACTCAGCTTTAGGTACTCGGATTTGTAGTGGCCCATTTTGTGGCAGTGATAGCACTCAACATCCATGATGTCCTTCGAGATCGGCTTCGGTATCTCCTCTCGCTTCCCTATGCTTTCATGAGCATCAGTGCTCTTCCCTTGTATTGCTTGTAGAATCGTTTGTATTTTCCAACTCTTGAATTCATCTTGTTGAAGTTTCTTGATCGAAATGCATAGTGCTCCTCCAGTTCTTCTCTTGACATCTTCAAAATTGATGACTCGCTTGACGTCTCGGAAGCTTTGAAAGCGACTCCTTTGCCGGTTGTGTGAGCTTCATCCTCATCATCAAGAGACATGCGGTTGAGATCAAACTCGTGTGCCTTGAGTTCGGAAAATAGAATTTCCGGGGAGAACTTTGACAAGTCCTTTGTGGCGAGGTAGAGCTCTTTCATGGTCTGCCATTTTCTGGTGAGAGCTCTAACGATCTTGAGATTGACCTACTTGTTTGTTAGCTCCTTTCCTAGTGATGCAAGCGTTGAGATGATATTGGTGATGCGTAGCTCGAAGGCGTCGATCGTCTCGCTTGGCTTCATCATCAAGCTTTCAAACTCTCCCATCAGTACGGCGAGTTTGTTCTCCTTGATTTTCTCCGTTCCTTGTGAAATTAGGGCAAGAGTGTCCCACATTTCTTTGGCAGTAGCACACTTCCTTATCCTAGGAAGATATGCATCAGAAACGGTGCTCTGCATAATGTGACGAGCTAGACCATCCAGATTTGCCACTTTGAAATCGTTGGTGGTGTAGTCATCTTTTGATTTCTCTACGTAGCCATGGCGAACGATGGCTTCTCTTCCTTCGGCAGCTGGAATGTTGATAGTGTTGATCTTCATAATTGTGATCGGTCATTCTATCACAACCTCCCACATCCTATCGTGGACAGAGCAGAGAAAGCTTGAGACATGAAAACTCCATGTTTCGTATCCTTCTATCGAGAAGCTTGGCAGGTTGGAAGCACTGTGACTAGACATGATGAAATATTAGTAGTAATGCAGTATGCGTGAGTGAGGGTTTTATGCACTTAGGAAAAACGGATCAGTTCAATGAGACAACGTGAAGCGAGGGAGACTTGCTTCAGGAACGCAAAGCAGTGGCTCAAAAGAACCCCTGCTCTGATACCACTTGTTGGTCTCGGTTTAAAAATAGGATTACACGTGGGGGGGGGGGGGGGGGGGGGTGAATACATGTAATAGAAGTTTTTCAACTTCTTTTCAACTTTTCTCAGAGTAGCAAGATTCGGGTCGCTTCACAACTTAAGACCTAGCCGTAAGCTTGATCTATAGTGTAAGCTTAACTCTGAACCTAAGCGTAAGCTTGATCAGAGAGCGACTCGCTTGCAAATGCGGAATTAGGTGAGCTAGTCTTTCCTAAGTAATTGAAAGCTTCGTTTAATTAAGTTTTGTTTAAATGCAAGTGCAATATGA
This sequence comes from Thymus mandschuricus, assembly GCA_029379335.1. Classification (NCBI taxonomy): domain Eukaryota; kingdom Viridiplantae; phylum Streptophyta; class Magnoliopsida; order Lamiales; family Lamiaceae; genus Thymus; species Thymus mandschuricus. The sequence goes on from CM057072.1 coordinate 12,572,428, forward strand.
TAAACTAAGCAGGAAATATATGAAAGTTTAAGTACGAGAAATGCGACACTAGGGATTTAGAGTGGTTCGGTGATAAAACACCTACGTCCACTTTGTTGCACGCTGCAACAGTTTCTTCTCACTAAGAAACCTTGAGGATTACGGGTTCCTCAATAACCTAGACTGGATCGAGCTTCACTCGCTTGGATCTGAAACACAACAACGAGGAGATTACGGGTTCTCCACAAAACCTAGCTAAGATTGAGCTTTACACAATCGAGGAAGGTGTAAGCTTGGATCTACACTCTAGGATCGAGGTTTCTACTATCGATGAAAGTAGAACCTTGGATCTTACAACACAACCTTTCTACACAACACAAACTCTATCAGTCTTGACGAAACAAGGGTTTAGAGTTTGGTTTGAAAACACTCTAAGTGAAGAACTCTTTACAGTTTAGAGTATGTTGGTCCCGGTTTGTTAGAGGAAAAACACGTAGAGGGGGGGGGGGGGGGGGGGGGGTTGAATACGTGTATTGAAGTTTTTTTAAACTTCTTTTCCTTAAACTCAGAGTTTTAAGTAAAGTGCTCGCTTGAAAACTAAGACCTAGCCGAGGGCTGGATCTACAGTATAAGCTAGTCTCTTGACCTAAGCAAATGCTTGATCAAGAGTGAGACTTTACTCAAGATGCGAAAATTCGGTGAGCTAATCTTTCCTAAGTATTTGAAAACTCAGTTTATGTTTGTTAAGTATGCTTGTGCAATGAATAACCAAACAGTAAGTAAAGTAGAGAGATTAGGGTTAGAGATACGACACGGTGATTTAGAGTGGTTCGGTGATAAAACACCTACGTCCACTTGTTGCACTAGGCAACTAGTTCTCTTCACTCAAGAACTTTGAAGATGACGGGTTCTTCAAAAACCTATGTCAAGATCGAGCTTCACTTGCTTGGATCTGACGACAACACTGGGTGATTACGGGTTCACCACAAAAACCTAAACTGGAGTTGAAGCTTCACTCACTTCAATCCAACAACAAGGAGATTACGGGTTCTCCTTAAGACCTAGTTTCGATCGAGCTTCACACAATCGATGAAAGTGTAAGCTTGGATCTAGAATCTATGATCGAGGCTTCTACTATCGAGGAAAGTAGAGCCTTGGATCGGAAACAACCTTTCGACGAACACACAAAACCTAACAGAACTTTAGGGTTAGGGTTTTCTGTTTCTCGACAGACACACTAATGAAGAGCTCTTTACAACAAGTGCAAAGAAGGCTAGACCTCTTCTCTAAGCTTGGATATGGAATGGGCCTAGAAATCTAAGTGTGAAGGTTGCGAAGACAAGTTTCGATAGAACTGAAACTCGGAGAACACTTGGAAACAAAGACTCGAAGGTATGCTGAAAGCTGGGAGTATTTGTTTGCAGTAGGCACTCAATGCTCAAGTAGTGTTCTACTTCTCTTCATCTTCATCCTTCACTATTTATAGGCGGAGGGTTGGCCGAGATCCGTTGCTTGGTAGGTGGCATTGTCCCCCCTCCTCTCGACAGTACTTGCATGGGCCTTTTGCTTTTCCAGGCGCGCCAGTTTGTCTCTTTGCCAAAAATGGCTAAGTTACAAACATAACAGTAACTGGAGCGAGCCAGTACTGTTGCGGCGCCCTTGTCGGCCTGTCAGTCAACTCCGCTGCTCCTCTCTTGAGTCGACACGTGGAGATCTTGCAATTAATGCGGCGATCTTTAGTTGACGGGAGTTCAAATTTGGAGTGGGAATTATGCTATCGCTTTCTGTTAGGTAGGAGCTCGCTTCGCTTTAGAATTGTAGCGTCCGCTTTTAAAGTGAGTCGCTTCAGGTTCATACTGTAGCGTGTACTAGGAAAATGAATTTCCCGAGTAATTACTTTAGTAATTGTTGACCCGCGTTGACTCGCTTTGGCTTGTCACTGTAGCGCTCGCTTCGCTTCGCTTTGGCAGACTCACTTCGAATCTACTGTAGCGCTCGCTTCGCTTCGCTATTCTTCGGCACGCTTCGCTTCGGCTGGGTAGACTCGCTTTGATTGGAAAACACACTCAAGCGAGTGGCCTTCGCTTGAAAATCCTGCAGTCTAAAACCTAAGCGAATAAAGCAAAAATAGCCATCCTAACAGTATATGCTTAGAAAATTTTCTAACCTATTCTACATCAAATTGGGTCGCTTGGGAATAGGATACTTAGGGGTTTTGGGATCAAATCAAAACAAATATTTTCACTTTAAAGTGTCCCATATGAGTTCCCCTTTAACATGTGATCCTTAACAATTCCCAACAATTTCCCCCTTTTTGATGATGCCAAAACCCACTAACTTCTAACCTAGCTTAACCGTGGAAAGATCTTCAAGCGACTGCTTTCATGCAGACTTGTTCGAATTTTCTTTTTAGTTCTTGTCCCCTTTATTTTCAGTTAATACGTTGAGTTTTTTAGCATAAGGAGTAATCATTCACAAAGCATGTAAATGACACAAATTGACAGATGAGTAAATGATGGATAGATGAACAAGCAGTTCACATTATAGATTGAAATTAAAGGTCTTCTGCAGGCTGATGCTCCTCATCTTTCTCCTCCTCCAAGAAATAGGCAGAAAGGACCTTTTCTTCCATGGTCTTCACGTTGTACTTGTTCGCTCTGAAGCTGCTTTCCATCCTTAGTGCTTCATCGACCTCCTCATCAATGATCCTCCTGTTTGGAACGCTAGAATTCGGCAGGAGCGGCATCGGAAACTCAGTCATTGTAGGCACTTTGATAATGATGGGTTTGGGATCAGCAAACTCAGCCTATGTGAAAATCTTCCGACGTAGCTCCTCATTGTAATAACACAGGAAGTTATTGAGAGCATCCAGTCTTGAGCACTCGTCTTGAAGAGGCACTACTTGCCAGTAGTAGTAGGCCTTGATGAACTTGATCCTGCTGATTCTCCACATCTCTAGCAGATCACTGGATATGAAGTTCTCAATTTCTCGAGCATCTGGATGGTTCCCCCTTCTCACAACCAACTCCTCATCTGTTCTGCTGGTCAACTCCTCCATAATCTTGTTGAATTGGCACTAGCTGCGGAGTTGAATTGAGGCAGTTTCTCATTGACTCGCTTGCGAATCAAATCACACTCATCAGCAGAATAGCGTTTGGAGTCAATCATCTCTTTGATAGTCACCCGACAAGTATCGATCATGGCTTGAGTTTGGCAAGCTTCTGACTCCTCGGGTGTGAAGGGAACGTAAGAACTCCGAGAGATTGCAGCTTGGATGAGCCTCACTTCATTCCAGTGGGACTCAATCTGTTCATCCACCTTCTATATTCTGGTGATTCTCAGCCTCTCCTCCTTCTCCGCTCTCTTCTTCCTCTCTTCCTCGCCCTTCCTCATCCTCTCCAGGCGGCTAAATTTTGAAGCGACTGTCTGCTGAATTTTTTGACGCTTAGCCGCTGGATCCATTTCTCGGCTTTCTGGTGCAGTCCGCTTCAATGGAATTTTTGGTGCTGGAGGTGGTGGCATCTGCTTCTTCTTTTCTGTAGGACCAGAAGGGATAATGTCTTGGTTGGCTGAAGCGGCACCAACCGTAGTTGAAGCTAGAGCAGCAGTTGAAGCGGGCGCTTGAGTGGTAGAATCTGTAGCGCCTGCTTGGGATTTCCTCTTCAGGTCAAACTCTTGCTGCAGAGCCACGGCGAGAGCTTCGTCCTTCACAATTTGTTTCTCTTTCTGTGCGGCAGAGACGATCGAAGCTGCAAGTGAGGAAGCTTGCAGCTTCCCAGCAAGTGGCTTGCGGGGCTCCTCAAGAACTTTATCCTTCCCTTTCTTTCTTGCTAGTTCAGCCCGTGCTTCATCCTCCATCTGCTCCTCCTGACCTCCATTTCCTCCTTTGATCAAGCTACAGGCTTCGATCCTCCTCTCTTCTCCAACTCTACTTCCTTCTCCCTCAACTACTCTTCCCCCTTCTTCCCTTCTTTCTGCAATTCCTTCCCCCTTTTTGGCATCATCAACACTGCCGGGGGTGGTAGTAACAACTTTTCCAGTGAAAGATTAATGAAGTTCAGTGAATTTGCTGTAAACAGCATGAAGCATCTGCTCAGCTCGCTTCGCGAAAACATGCTCTTGGGATAGCACGATTTCTGCCGTTTTTGCTTATATTTCTTCCAGTAAGTACTGGCATTGCTTCTCTCTTTCTTTCACGGACAACATCAGACTCTCCAAGGGCTCCACTTCCTTGAAGCGAGCGTCGAGCTCCGCTTCAACTTCGGCTTGGATTCTCTTGCGCTCCTCTTGCAAGACAAACCCGAAATGAGTCTGGGCTGCTTCAAGTTCAGCCCTTGCAGTGGCAATACTTCTTTCTCTTTTGTTCAATGATACAATAACTTGAGCAGCAACGGCAATTTTGATGGCAAAATCTCCGGCCACTTTCTGTGCTTGATCAATTTTGATGGCCAATTCTGCCTGCTTCAAGTCAACGTCTCTAGCAACTCTTCTCCTACTTTCCAGCTCGCTCAACTCTTCTTCACGCTTGAGTTTTATGATTTGAGTTTCTTTCTCAAGTGTGTCTAGTTTAGTCTTAGTTCTGGTCAGCTTGCTATTCATTTTCACCAGTTCCCCATCCTTTTCCTCCACAACTTTCCTCATCTTCTCAAGATGGTTTGAGATCTTATTCTTCTCTTCCTCCACAGCAACTAGCTTGGAGTTGACATCTCGCAACCTACTCCTCTCAGCTTCAAGCGACTGCTTGAGCTCTCCAACACTCTTCTCCTTCTCTTCTATCAACTTCACCTTTTCCTCCATCAACTTCACCTTTTCCTCGAGCTTTCCCTCCAGCTCGGTTCTTTTCTTGTCAAAATCTGCACGCAGATTCTTGACCTCCTCTCCCTTCTTCTCCAACTCCTCAGTCTTCCGTGTGATCAAACTCTGAAGACTGGCAATCTCTTCTTCTTTCACTACCATCTCCTCCTCATGCACTTTCACCAACTTCTGCTCATGCACAGAAAGCACTCGCTCTGGGATTGAAGCGTCTTTGTACACTCGCTTCACCTTTGCATCCAGCTTTTCCCAGTAGCTGGTCTCATTGATGAAGGCATGAAATCCATCTACGCCAATGAACTCTAGCAGCTCCGCCTCCTTTGCTTCAAGTACCTCCTTTGAAAAGGCCTTACGGAGATTAATATCTTGTAGTACTCCGTCCCCCGGTACGTGATGTACGTGAGGAAGTCTGTTGCCTTGGAAGAAGTCCTCAGACATCTCCACGTCGGGGTACCGGTTATGAATTGTTTCGGCGGCAAGCTCTCTGTCCCTCAAATACCGGTGTTGGCTTTTTGGGTGGTGTCGATGGTATCAGCTGAAGTGGTTGGGGAATTAGGTGTGGAAGCTTGGACGGTTTCAGTATGAGGTGGTGCTTGTAGCTGGGTTTGTTGATTGGCTGGGGTGTATAGTGTGAATGTATCATCGAGGTCGGTGCTGAGGAAAGGCACTTTAGGGATTTGGAAAGAAGAAGTGGATTCTTCTTCATGGGGTGAGGTTTGTTTTTGGGTGGACGCTTGGGGTTGAGTGAGAGGTTGGGCAGTGGTTGAGGTTTGGGGTTCTTGGGGTGGCTGGATTTGTGTTTGGACTGGGGGAGTTTGTGTTTGTTCTTTGGCTGGTGAGGGGATGGGTTGATCAACTTCAACTTCTTCTTCGAGCGGCTGCTTCTCAGCCTCACTCGCTTTAAACAATGAAGCTACTCGTTTCACCTTCTTCGGTCGCTTCGCACCCACTCGCTTCGCTGGTGAAGCAGTTCGCTTAGGCTTCTTCGCCTCGCTTCGCCTTTCTGCGACTGGGGCTGCAGGGGGTACTACAACGTCAAGAATTCCCAGATCCACTGGGTTTTGTCAGTCTTGTACAAATCGAAGAAGAGAGTGTTCTTCTTGTACTCCACTGTATCTGTCCATTCCCTGTTCTTGAATAGTTTCTCCAGAGCATAAGAAATTCTGGAGAAGAATCTCAGTTTTCCCTTGCGAAGGATCTCCTCTGTGCAACCCTTCTCATACTTGAAGTCCTTTGCAACTTCATGCATCTGGTTGATAAACCATCCATGCCAATTAAATTTGTTCTGGTCGGACTGTCCACCACGATGGTAACGGCGAACAGCTTGGAGTCGGAAAGTTGGCCCTGAGTTCCGATACTGCAGTGTATCGCTTTGAACAAGAGTTCACAGATATAGGTAAAGGGAGTAACTAGATCTGATCTAATGTTGCTATGTTTCGGCTCGAACTCAGCCTCCTTGTCGACGGCGAACCGTGCGAACTCTACGTCCACGGACAACTCCATGTCCAAGAAAGAATCTGCACCAACCTTCGGCATATTGAAGACTCCGGCGATGGCGTCTAGAGTAACTTCCACCGGCAAGCCATCCAATGGATCGGTGAATGTGGAAGATGTCTGTCCTTCTTCCAGATTCAGTAAAAACTCGGCAACTGCTTTGCCCAAAACCTTCTCCGGCCTAGCCGTGACAAACTTCCACAAGCCGGCCGTAGTCACAGCCTTGCGGAAGAAGCCATCGGCTTCTACAACCTTTTCATCGAGGTGAGGCTCGATGTTGATGTTTTCTCCAATGGTGGCCAAAAACTTCTCCATGGTTTGCGTTGCAGCCTTCTTCACCATATCTGAATATTTGGGGAGATTTGAATGAAGATTTAAAAACTGGGGGGGATGAGACTCGTGAGTTGCAGAGATTGCAGATCTTGCACGAGAATGGCAATTTTTGAGGGTGATGAAAGTTTCTGCAGACTGCGTCGACCCCTTTATATAGATTTAGGGTTTGGCTGATGTGGTAGGGGCAAGACAGTAATATCTCCGAAAGTGCTGTGCGTAGGCGACGGCCCTCGGTGGTGTGATTGACGTGTCTGGCGTCATCACAGTAAAAGTGAACCGTCAAGTTGACTTGGTGCTCCTACGTGGCCTTCTGCAATTCGTCTCTCCAAACGGCGTCGATCCAGCGGCTGGGATTCAAAAACTGTTGAGTTTCAATGGCTGGATCGTGTGTGAAATTCCCGCTTCAATTTGAAGTGTGTTGCACGCGCCCGAAATATCTGCCTTGTACGTGAACCTGCTTTTAATGCAAAGCAAAAAGGTAATATTGCACTCTAGTGTGTACAGCTCATACGCTCGCTTTGTACCCCCTCGCTTCGAGTGTAGCCGCTTGGCTTTTACTCGCTTGCGAAGTACTCGCTTGGCGTGACTGTTCCACACTCGCTTGCGATGGCTCGCTTGAGTGACGAAGCACTCGCTTGACCATCTGAAGCGACTGGTATAAGAAAATGAAATTTCTTTGACTTTATTTAAAATGTTTCTGACTTACATACTTCGAGGATAAACAAAAATGTTTTCCTCTTTGTATTTGTGTTAGATTCATTTCATATTTTCCACATAGCAAATGAAGGTTTCTAGCACGCTTCAGTTTACTTAGTGTACTTAAAGTTGAAATGCTTACCAGTCAATCTCACATTGTAGGAGATTGATACCACATATGTAGCCTTCTTTTTGCTCCTTGTTGGTATCACAAGTTGGTCCTGCTTTGAGCTTGATCTTCTTGGCATTCATCTCTTCCATCTTCCTCTACGAACTAGAGAGTACTCCTTCGAAGGAATGGGGGGGAGAACGAATAGAGTACACAAGCTTACTACAACCCGAAGGGAGCTTCACTATAGTGTACTTATTCACGATGAATGGGAGATGAGTACGAGTCCTTATCTCAGAGCAGAATAGGACAGGATGACAATGAGAATGCTCTGACAAGACAATTTCAGTTTTACGCAGAAGCATGTCACCAGCCCTGCAACCTTTTGAAGTAAAAGGTAACTCTTCAAGCTTTCCTCTAGGTCTACATAGTGAATTTGCATTCGACTCGCTAGACCCAAATTAGGGTTAATTGAAGAGATGCAAAATTCAAGGTGGGAGAAGAATGAATAGACACTCGGCAGCTCAACTCAATGAAGAGTGAGTAATAAGAGAGTGAATATCCACGATGAAGGAGATGAGAAGACATGCTCCTCTTCGGTGGAAAGATGGGAAGAAGACGCAAGGTCTAGGTGTCAGCCCTGCCTAAGCTTTCACCATTTTTACGTGGGAAGGCCCGATACAAGACCCCACAACCGTTACTAGAAACGGCACTTGCGAATGTTTATACCCACTCGCTAGGAATCCCAGGCTAGGTAGCATCTTTCCTTGCTCGCTTTGGAAGTAGACTGCTCCAAGAACAATCAATAGTTCCCCCTTAACCAATGGCTTAACAGTTCCTGTAAGCGGGTAGGGAACGTCTTCCAACACTCCACCTTTCTCCACCTTATTTCTCCTTCTTCAAGCGAGTGAATTTTGAAGCGACTCGCTTGAATTGGTGAAGGTCCAAAGCGAGTGACACCTGACGGCAAGCGTCCACTCCTTTGTGCATCCTGGATCTAGCATTCTTCACCAGGGTCTAATAACCCTAATTCCATGCATAGCTGGTTGAAGCGAGACTCAGCTAGAGGCTTGGTGAGGATATCAGCTCGCTGGAGATCGGTATGAATTTTCTCGAGCTTGACATCCTTCTTCTCGACATAACCACGTATGAAGTGATGTCGGATTTCCACGTGCTTGCATCTGGTGTGAAGCACTGGATTCTGCGAGATGCATATAGCACTATTGTTGTCGTAGAAGATTGGGATCTCATTCGCTTCAACTTTGTAGTCCTTCAACTGCTGACGAAACCATAGAATTTGAGAACAACAGCTTCCAGCGGCCATATATTCGGCTTCAGTCGTTGAAGTAGCTACACTTGTCTGTTTCTTCGAAAACCGTGAGATCAGCTTGCTTCCCAAGAACTGACACGTGTCCGATGTTGATTTCCTATCAACACGGCATCCCCCATAGTCAGCATCTGAATATCCCATGAGCTCCAAATTGTCCTCAGCAGGATACCACAGCCCCATGTTGACAGTGCCCTTGAGATAGCGAAGGATTCTCTTGCAGCTTCAAGATGGCTGAGCTTGGGATTGCTTTGGAAGCGAGCACATACTCCAACTGCAAACGCTATATCTGGCCTGCTTGCAGTGAGATATAGAAGGGTCCCGATCAAAACACGGTAATCTGTAGCATCCACAGATTTCCCTTCTAGGTCTGGCTCCATCTTCCAGTTGGTGTTCATCGGAATCTTCACAGCTTTAGCATGTTGAACATCGAACTTGGCAAGCATGTCTCTTGTATACTTGGCTTGGTTGATGAAGATTCCATCATCTTGCTGCTTCACTTGAAGACCTAGGAAGCAACTCATCAAGCCAATCATCGACATTTCATATTTGGTCTTCATCAACTCTCCAAACTTCTCGGTAAGCGACTGGTTTGGTGACCCAAATATGATGTCGTCTATGTAGATCTGGACCCACAGCATATCTTCTCCATGATTTATGGTGAATAGAGTCCGATCTAATTTCCCTTTGTGGAATCCGTTGTCCACTAAGAACTGAGATAGCGTATCATACCACGCTCTAGGCGCCTGCTTCAATCCATACATGGCCTTCTTCAGTTTATACACTTTATCTCCTTGCTCGAAACCCGGTGGCTGCTCCACATACACTTCTTCCTTGAGTTCACCGTTGAGAAACGCGCTCTTGACATCCATTTGTTAGACCTTGAATCTCTTAGCCGCTGCATAGGCAAGAAATAGTCTGATCGCTTCAAGCCTTGCCACAGGAGCGAAGGTCTCACCGAAGTCGATCCCTTCCTCTTGGCAGTAGCCTTTGGCGACGAGTCGAGCTTTGTTTCTCACGACGTTGTGGTCCTCGTCCGTCTTGTTTTTGAACACCCACTTGGTGCCAATCACATGCTGAAATTTGGGACGATCCACAAGGTACCATACGTCGTTCCTGGTGAACTGGTTCAGCTCCTCTTGCATGGCAATCACCCAGTTAGAATCGGCTAGGGCTTCCTCCACGCTTGCTGGCTTAATGTTTGAGAGAAAACAACTGAACATGGCACTTTCTCCAAACACTTGGCTTCTGGTCACCACGCCCTTGGAAAGATCTCCAATGATTTGGCTAGGTGAATGATTTTTGAGCCATGCATGCTTGGATCCACCAGCTTCTTCATCATCTTCATGCGGGTCGCTTGCTTCGCCATCTGAAGTGACTGGAATGGGTGCTTCGCCTGCACTCGCTTCAGGAGTCTTGGAGGCAGCTTCAACCTTCTCTTGGACAATCTGCTCGCTTGAATCCTTGATTTCTTCATCATCTTTAAGCATGTCCCAAGTCAGTGAATTGACGGGTTCCTCGCTTGGATTTTTCTCATTCGCTTGAACCTGTTCCTGTGGAAGACTTAAAGAAGATTCATCAAATACGACATGGGGTGATTCCTCCACAATTAGGGTTTTACAGTTGAACACTCTGTAGGCTTTGCTAGATGTAGAATATCCTAAGAATATTCCTTCATCAGCTTTGCTTTCAAAAGCTTTAAACTGTGACTTCCCATTATTGTGAATGAAGACCCTACAACCAAATATATGGAAATAAGAGATGTTAGGAATTCTCCCTGTCCATATTTCATATGGTGTTTTGTCGAACCGTTTGTTGAGAAGCGTCCGATTCTGTGTGCAGCATGCTATATTGGCAGCTTCAGCCCAATACTTCATCGGCAGCTTCGAATCAGCAATCATGGTACGAAAGGCTTCTTTGATGATCCGATTTCTCCTTTCAACAACTCCGTTCTGCTGAGGTGTGCATGCTGAGGAGGTTTGGTGTGCTATGCCATGCTCCGTGCAATATGCTTCAATGGTAGAGTTTAGAAACTTTGTGCCTTTGTCGGAGCGGATGGTGGCAATCGCTTGATTCTTCTCCACAGCAAGACGTTTGAGCAGTTGTGGTAGCTTGGATAGTGTCTCCTTCTTGCTAAAAAGAAATACAACCCAAGTGTAGCGAGAGAAATCATCAACTACAACGAGAGTGTATTTTCTTCCATTTACGCTCACTGGAGTGACTGGTCCAAACAGATCCATGTGTAGCAGCTCCAGCACTCGCTTAGAAGATGCTTCTTCAAGACTGGCGAAGTGCTTCTTCGTCTGCTTGCCTCATTGGCATGGTGAGCATGGATGATCTTTAACAAAGACCTCATTTGGTATGCCTTGCACCAAGCCTTTTCGAGCTAAGCGGTTGATCGTCTTGAAGTTGAGATGGTTCAAGCTTCTGTGCCATAGCCATCCAATTTCTGTAGCACTCCTAGCGACCAAGCACGTCTCGTCGTTGCAGCTATCCCATTGCTCAATGTAGACATTCCTCTGTCTAATTCCAGTCATCACAATCTGGGACGTGAGCTTGCTCTTCACAATGCACTTGTTGGAGATGAACTCCACCTTGTATCCTTTATCACAGAACTATGAGATGGATAGCAAGTTGTGCTTCAGTCCTTCCACATAGGAAACTTCCTCGATTCTGAGCTTTCCTATCTTCAATACGCCATATCCTTTGGTACTTCCTCGAGAGTTGTCACCAAAGGTTACATATGGACCCTTCTTCTCTGTATATTCTTGAAGTAGAGCTCTCATGCCAGTCATGTGTCTTGAACATCCACTGTCCAAGTACCAGATTTGTTGACCTTCACTTGGCATGGGATCCACGACGCTCACCCGCATTTAGACAAGTTTTGGTACCCAAATCAATTTGGGTCCTTGCAGGTTAGTTCCCTTAGGTACCGACACTTGCTTCACTCTCTTTTGAGAGTTAGCTTGTGCTTTGGGCTTCTCGACCTTTTGAGACTGTGACTTCTGCTTGAATGTAGTTTCACATGTGCAGCAGTGTGTGCAAGAGAGGTAGCGACTCGTTAGAGACATACCTATGCTCTTGCCCTTATGCTTATATCCTGAAGCGACTCGCTTTGGATTAGCTACTGGCTTAGAGACTGACTTAGGGTTTACAATCTTTTGAAGCGGCTCGCTTGGTTTCCTTGAAGCTGTCAACCTAGGGTTTTGACCCTGACTCGCTTGAGAAACCTTTGAGGTTTGAAGCGACCTCTTGGGTGCTTTAAATACTTCCTCCTCAACGTAAGTACGGTTGGACCATCTCCAATCCGGCTCACGTGACACATAGACATTACTTCTCTTTTTGAAAGGAAGATCCTTTGTCTCTCGTGTCTTGGTTTGAGACTTAGAAGCTACAACAGTCTTCCCTTTACCCTTTGATTGGTAAGTTTTAGCATTGTGAGTGTTAGGGACTGTTGAGCTTTGCTTACCCTTAGATTCTACCCTTGAAGATATAGACATCTTCATTGGTTTCCTCTTAGGGTTCTCAACCATTTTGCCTTTGTCCTTGTTGGTGGTCACTTTGGAGGTAGTGGGCACATCCAAAGGAACTGATGGTGTCGTGTTTGAAGCACCAGCAAAGACTGTAGGCTTGGAAGGTCCACCCTCATATCCAAGTCCTCCCTTTCTACCAAAAGGTAAAAGCGAGCTCTCTAGTGCCTGCCTAGCATATGAGGTTTTGTTTAAGTTGGCCACTAGATTGGACTGGGTTTCATACATTCCTTCCAAGCTTTGATGTCTAGCAAAGAGATCCTCGAACTTACTAGTCATAGCCCTTAAGTTAAGTTTAACTTCGTCAATCTCAGTTGCTAGCTTTCGGTTCTCCTTCTTGCTATCAGACATAGCTTGTTTCAACACTTCGTGGTCGCTTGACAATTTGTGGTGCTTGTCAAGCAACTCACTCCATGTCGAGGAATGAACTACCTCTTGGTGAGTGTGTGCCAGTGTAATTGAACTTATTGAAGGATAGAAAAATACCTCTCCCGTATCTTCATCGGTGAGCGCCATAAGTCCAAGAACCTCTCCCTCGCTGGAGTTGAGATCAGTGAATGCGTTGGAGTCGCTTGAAATTTCTTCAGTTGAAGTGACTGGCAGTTCACTTGTTACGAGCTCTCGCCGGGGAGCTTCTCTCTTGGCCTTCAGTTCCTCTCGCTCTTTGGCACTTAACTTTGGGCAGTCAGACTTGTAATGGCCCATCTCAAAAGGTCGAGAAGTCCAAAGCACAAGCTAATTGTTCTTATAGTTTGAATTGTGACAAATTAATTGTGACACGTTAGTAAAATATCCTATCTAATTATATATTGCAAATAGTTTGCAAAATAAATCAATAGATATAATATTAAACGATTCAAAAAAATCGTTAGTAAATAACCATTAGATATAATATTGAACGATTAAAAAAATCATAAAATTAATATACTATATCTTTTTCTTTATCAATTAATCGACACACACCCCCTCAACAAAAAACTTCACCATGATTAAGAAATCGGGTAGTGCGAATTTATCCTCCGATTCACCTTCACGGCCGTCGCCGGAGTTGCCCTCGTCGTCGTCGGAGTTTCTATCCCGAACAGGGTAATGTCTCTTGCCCTTGCTCTCTGGTCTTCTGTCTCTCTCTGTACTTCTAACCTTGGTTCTACGATTTAGGGTTTAGCATACGAAGGGGGAGGCAGGAGTCAGTTCAGGGTTGTCGGTGTTCCGTGTCGGAGTAAAAACGAAAAAAAAAAAAAAGTTGAAGAAAAAAGGTTTTAGCTTCTCTTCAGATTTGGGATTTCTGCAAAATTCAGAGCCCTAATTAGATTTTTTTCTCTCACAATACTCGGATTTCTTAAGAATTCATGTTCGCATACGATTTGGTGCTGCATTGTATCGATTAAGTAATTTTCGATCAACTGTGCCAAATTCAGCCGGTTCCATCAATGGATTTAAGTTGATATTTAGAGAAACTGGAGACAAATAAAGGAGTAGATTTGAAGTGAAGAGGAGCTGCACTGAGTAGAATTCTGTTGAAGTGAGCCTCTCCCTGCTTCCAATCGTAAGTTTGGTTAGCTCTAATGCACTCAAAATATGTTAATTTCTTTATTTATGCTTTGAATGTGACTGTGCTTAGTTTCAATTGTAGCTGTTGTTTTTCTGACACTAGCACTATTGCTACAAAATATAAGTAGGAGAAAACACTTGTCTTAAAATGCCTAGTTTTTATTAGTTTTGCTGCTGTACTCTTGAAAGTCTACATGAAAGAGAATAAATAAATTCTTGCAATATGTAGGTATGATATGAGCAACAACAAAACACATAGGATTTCAGTTTAGGAGGATTTTCGGTGGCTTTAGCTGCAGAAATTTTGAGGAAATATCAGTTTAGTAATGTGTTCTCATTGTACTAAATTCAGTCTTGATATTGTTGTTCCCTACTTGATTCAAATGCTTATGGATCACTTATGAAACTCGTTGTGTCCTTATTTGTAATTTATAGTAACTAATTGTAGACTTCTATATTTCTTATTTGGTATTTATCTACATAATCCAACCAAGAATCATGTAGTTCTGGAATGTCGTGTTCGACTTATAGGTTCTATTGTTAAATCTCAGGATTATTAAAAGAAGCTGTAGGTTTCTTTTCTCATATCTTACAATCTTGCCAAAGTTAGCCAGTTTATATCAACTCGATTTTGGTTGAAGTCAAGTTTATGATTTACAAGGTGCCATATTTCTTACTTATGTTATTTTGTATTGTCTATACTCTACAGTTAAGTAATGAAAAGTAGACTATTTTTACTATTATTGAATAGTTCTAAGTGGCAGCAAATGGAGTTGTTGGTATTCTATGTGTTATACTACCTCCATCTCATCTAATTAGTCCCACTTGCATAGTAACTTTTTCGGCACGCATTTCCACCGAAACCTAGTACGGATTTAACGATATAATATTAAAATATTATTTCTTTTACGGGATACTACGAGTGTCGGACTATCCCGTAAAAGAAATAATATTTCAAAATTATAGCGTAAAACTCATACTAGGTTTCGGTGGAGATGCGTGCATGTCACATCAATAAAGAAGTGGGACTAATTAGATGAGATGGAGGTAGTATGTGATAAGATTTCTTGTCCTTAGAGTCTGCCATGTTCGTGGTCTTAAATATCGGAATAACTTTGTTTGCTTTTGGTCTTTCAGCATAATGATCTGATTAAGGCACACTGTTTTTGCATACAGTCTGTGTGTATGAGTGATGTTCAATGGGCAAAAGGGACTCCAAGCTTTCAATATATTCAAGTGGAAATAGCGTACTGCATCTTCTCTGAGTATTGGGTTACTTAATGGTGTACCACATGAAATTGGGCATATTTTCCATTTACTGTATATTCTGCTTCTTAAGGTTGAAAGCCATTTAAATTCTTTTAATATTCGTTCATCTCTATGTCTTAATTTGCAAAAGTAATTAACTTACTTCTTAAAATGAGGATGTTGTGTTTTGTGTTTCACTTTGTTTCTTTTTTAACTCTGCTCTTTGTTATCTATTTGATACTTTTAAATGCTTTGACATGCTTTTGTGTCATTTTTCTCTTGTAGTAGCAGTGTCAGAGAATTTGAAGAAGTGACTGCAGGTATCGAAGCTACGAATAATTGATTGTATGATAGAGTTAAGATCACGAATCAAAGGATAAAACGAAATTGAAATAAAATAAGAACACCTCAAAGAGGTTCACAGGAACAGATTCCTGCAGCCACAACGTACGCTGCAATCCTAATAACAATCAACGATGCTAACCCTAATCTACGAATGCATATTAATAAACTTAATAACTTGGGGCCTAAGTAATTAGCTTACTTGGAGCCCACTATTACTCTAACCCTAATAACTAATTATTAATAATCTAATAATCTAAAATAATAATAATAATAATAGATGCGTATCAATTGCCTCGCCCTCCAAACAGCCTTGTCCTCAAGGCTGAACTTCGAAACTTGGCTTGAAATCCTCCAAATTCAGCTCGTTGTAGACATGCCCTTCATCATTGTCACCAAGAATCATGACATTAAGGTGCTTTTTAGCGCATTTGTGCAATGGTCCATAGCGTTCCCCACAACGATAGCACAATCCTTTTGCCCGATATTAATTGGCTTCCTCCGGTGTGAGATGGCGAACGTTGCGATTAGGAGGGTGGCCAGCAGAAGAAGAGTTGTTTGCAGACTGTCTCGGTGACATGTTGTTTGCAGATTGTCCCGGTGACACGGTAGAAAGGCTGCCCTCAGATTTGTTGGTAGTGTTAACGCCATTGCCACCACTACTAAGAGAAGTAGCTGTAGACCTTAGTGGAAAACCATAGGTCAACTTGCTGTTTGTTGTGGGAGGTCGAGTGACACGAGCAACACGGCGTGCTAATCGTATTGCAGCAAACACATCTGATAACTCCAAGTCAGGTATAGAATCCTGAATTGATGGCTGCAATACACCCAAAAACAAACCTAAATATTGCTCCGGAGGTAGCGTCGGCAACTGAGCAACTCGTGCCTCAAACAAGGCCAAGTAATCCTCGAAGGACCCTGTTTGTCGTGTAAGATGCATAGCCTCATATGCATTGATAGCAGAGCTATCACCGAAGCGAGCAATAAGCTCCGCAGAAAACTCTCTCCAAGAAATTGATTTGGCACGACGTAACACCCACTGTGCCCAAAACATAGCGTTGCCTGACATGGAGATGAGAGCCAACTGCACCTTCTGCTCTGCCGCCGTTTTATGCACCAAAAAATATTGTTCGGCCTGTGCTAGCCAAGCCAAAGGATCGGTGCCATCAAACGAGGGAAGATCCATACGGGGAATATTATAGACAGCAGCCGAGCCATCCGATGAGGGTTTGGTTCCCCCGATGGTAGCGGAATCCTCGGGTGATGATTTGCTTCCGCCAGTCATAGCAAACGAATCTGTGGCCTGTTGGATTGGAAAGAAACCGGCCATTCGATCAAGTTTTGCCATAATCTCGTCAAACTTGACGGCGTGTCCAGCTAGAGTGTTTTCCACCGCTCCTATCGAAACCTCCATCGCATCGACGACTTTGCAAACCTCCCCAACAGCTGTCTGCAAATCCTTCGCAATCTTCTCTACCTCATCGAGACGCTTCTTTTCGGCCATGGATCTCGTGTCAATCGTCTCGGAGTTTGGAATCCGGCAGGTCGGACCAATTTGATAGAGTTAAGATCACGAATCAAAGGATAAAACGAAATTGAAATAAAATAAGAACACCTCAAAGAGGTTCACAGGAACAGATTCCTGCAGCCACAACGTACGCTGCAATCCTAATAACAATCAACGAAACCCTAATCTACGAATGCATATTAATAAACTTAATAACTTGGGGCCTAAGTAATTAGCTTACTTGGAGCCCACTATTACTCTAACCCTAATAACTAATTATTAATAATCTAATAATCTAAAATATATATACTAATAGCAGCACCGGGCTGCCGTATTTAGTAAGTTTTATATTCTATAAATAGTAACTTTTGGTTTCAATGTCAATTTATAAAATAATTAATTATGAAATAATTTAACGTCATTTTTTATACATAGAATTTGACAAAAAAAAAATCTAAATTAATTAAAACAAAATTAGACTAAAAATAAAAAAAAATTAAATACTTATTTTGATGTTATAGAATTTTAAAAATTAAAAGTACTATAGTAAAATAATACAATTTTCAGTTTTAGTAATTTTATATTAATTTTCTCAATATTTAGTTATTAAAAATTGAGTTTTAATAATATAATTAATAAAATCATTACAAATGCAATAATCATGGAAGACATTAATATCTTTCTTAATTTATATTATTTTTTGCCTATAAATTTCGAAAGTTTGTTAATAAAACATACTTGATCTGTTTTCACGGAGGAGGAGGAAGAGTCGGATCTTGAAGGTTTTTCTATATATCGAACTCATATGTCTACGAGCTCATGTTTTGCATTTTCCTATTTAAATAGTTAAGTATTGTCATTCTTTTCGAATAATCATTGTCTCTAAATCATGTAAAGAGTTTGTTTATGTAATTCGTTTATGATTTATCTAACATCTTTAGCATTTATGGTTTAAGGAACTTGTGTGTATATTTTTTCCTATACTTATGTATCAATTTTAATTCTAAATGACTGATAATATATGATAATCTATTTGTTCTTCAAATTGTTAATTGTTCTATAGAAAAGAAAGTGTAAAAGCAATTTAAGTAATCATTTTTCAAGTTGGTTTTTTACACTTTCGTATTCTCTAATTTATTTTTTTAATCTCTCTATTCTCATGCTTACGATAATTAATCTTGGCTATTTTGCTGATAAAAGTTTTGAAATTCGAAATCGATTATGCATCACTTTATACATGACTTCTCCACATTCAAAGATGTCTAGCAATCAAATTCTTAAAAGTGTAGCAACAAATCATGGATATTATATAATAACATCAATAACACTAAATGTTATCTATATACTAATAGCATCAATAACACTGAATTTTATAGTAAGTATTCTATTCTATAAATCATAAGTTTGTATATTTTCAGTATAAAAATAAATAGATAATTTCTTACTCATTTAAACATAAAAGCAAACAATATAATACCAATTCAAACAATGTGCATCGTAACCATTAAAGATACACATTAATTATTTAGTAAGTAATTTATGTATACATCTATACAATTTTCTAATTCAAATTCGAGTTGAAACCGATGCTATTTTAGTACTATAAAATATGAGTAAATATTGCTAATATTTAATACTACAATACAATTTCATGCACCCGATTTAAGGTCATTACATAATCAAGGACAATTAATTAATTACTATATTCTCCGCAATCACTCTTTTCGATCTTATAGTATAAATTATCTGTTTGATCGGGTAAAATCTATAACAACGATCTACCTCTATACGTGAAGTACCTTCCCGACTATACAACTTTGGATGGGTGCATCCTGTATACACACACTCTGTTTATCTCCACCATCATCTATTTCAGATGAATATATTTATAGTATCTCTTCCGACGTAGTGTGTCACAATAAAAGACGTAGACATCGAATATAAGATTTTTCCCACAATTATAGAATAAAAAATAAAATTGTGGATTTGATAGACTCCACACTTTGACCGCATAGTTCAGTGGTTTTATAAATTTCTTGAATATCTGCTTATGATGTCGTTTTGATTTATTCTAATTAAATGTTTAATGTTATTTATTGATTATTACACATAATTACATGTTTAAACATTGTATTACCCTACTATGCAACAAGGTGCTAGCATCTCCTGATCAAGATGCGAGAATGTCTACATGAGCGTTTGGAGCTCTCGAAGTTGATCTCGATATCGATCGATTCCTTTATCACATGTATATATTGTACCCGTATTGAGCAATGTATGTTATACTAATTGATATGCTAAGTGATAAATACAATTTTTCTTGACAAAATAGGATAGGTGATGAAAAAGTATATCTTCTTTTGTTGGTTGATTCTTCAATCTATATATTATATAAAAACAAACTACGAAGGACATTTTTATCATTTCATAAATCGGCATTTTGTCAATTGCTAACTTTCGATTGAATCAAAAAATGATACTACATGGTCAAAGTATCCACATTTATCATGAATTAGAATTACAACTATGTTGGTAATTAATCATTTCCTCTAAATTATTAATGGTTCGTTTGAAGATACTTATATTAATGGTATATATAAAATATTTTAATTGGAATATGCTCAAGGTGAGACTTGAAATATTTATACATACTTAAAATCAACTAATCATATAACGTAGAAAATCCCCACGCATCGCGTGGGTGTGTTACTAGTATATAATAATAGATGCGTATCATTGTAGGTGACAAAGAAGCATGAATAGGATTTTATGCTGCGAAAAAAGATATATTCGTGCCTTAGGTTCTCTTAAAACATTTATAGATATTGATAGAACATTTTTATCTTTTGACTATGTTTGGAAAATCATGAACCGTGAATTATTTGTATATTTTAATAAATGTATCATTAATGCATTATGAATTTAGTGTCACATATTAGAGCGTGTAATTTCAATTACTGTCGCACAAGTGAAGCAAAATTTACGACATAACAGTAAAGTAATGCAAAATATGATGTATATTATACAACATTAGTTTGTTTTTTTTTTTTTGTTCTATTTTTTGTTTTAAGTTTTATTTTTTTTTTTTTTTGCGACAAAGTTTAGATGTCATAATTCCATGCGACACAAAATATGGGTCGCAAAAAAATACGACATATTTTTTGTATACTGTCACAAATAAAGATGTGTTATTTGAAATAATGTCGCATAAGTGATGCAAATTTTATGACAACTAAAATAAACTGATGGAGAAGATGTTGTATATTTTACAACATAAATAATTTTTTGAGACATATGTCATATGTCGCAATATTATACAACATTTAAATATGACGTCAACTGTGACGGGAAAAATTACGTCATTCTATTTGTAACGTCACAAATTTATGTCGTAAATTATACGCGTCGTTTTAAATAATGTCACGTTTTGTGTCGCGAATAAATATGCGACACTAAAGCAAATGACGTGTTAAGTGTCAAGAATTTCATGCGACACATAATCAAGTGAAGCAAAATGTGTCGTTCTTGTTGCGACACAATTCAAAAAAAGTGTCTTAAAAAAACTACATAGCCTTTTGCGACATAATTTATTATGACGCACAAAGTGACGAAAATTGACTTTTGCGACACTAAAACAGGACTTTACGACACAAATTCATTGTCGCAAAAGCCCAGTTTTCTTGTAGTAGCGCTCGCTACGCTTCACTATTCTTTGGCACGCTTCGCTTCGGCTGGGTAGACTCGCTTTGATTGGAAAACACACTCAAGCGAGTGGCCTTTGCTTGAAAATCCTGCAGTCTAAAACCTAAACGACTAAAGAAAAAATAGCCATCCTAACAGTATAGGCTTAGAAAAATTTCTAACTTATTCTACATCAAATTGGGTCGCTTGGGAATGGGATACTTAGGGGTTTTGGGATCAAATCAAAACAACCATACACTCACTTTAAAGTGTTCCATATGAGTTCCCCCTTAACATGTGATCCTTAACAATTCCCAACAGAGTAAGAGGTAGAGTTCTTCTCTAAGCTTGGATATATGAGATGGCTTAGATTCTAGAGAGTGAAGGTTGCAGAGAACAAGTTTCGATGAAGTTGAAACTTGTAGAACACTATGACAAGGACTCTGTAAAATGGCTGGGTGTTTTTGAGAGTTCTTGTTTGCTTGAGCGCTGGAAATTCGTAAGTGTTCTACTTCTTCTCGTCTCTGGCCTCCACTATTTATAGTGTGGGAAGATGGACTGGAGCCGTTGCAGGTTGGTGGCTTTCTTCCTCCACACTCGACAGTAATTTGCTTTGACCTGCAACTTTCAGACGCGCGCTTGTCTTCTTTCCGAAAATGGCTAAAAGCCAAGTTCAACAGTAACTGGAGCGTCCAGTACTGTAGCGGCGGCTCTGCTGGTCTGGCGGTCAACTCCCGTGCTCCATTCTTTTAATGCCACGTGGAGATACGCAATTAATGCTTCAATCTTCACTTGACTCAAGTTTGAACTTCAAGTTTGAACGGGGCGGGAATCTTGAACTGTCGCTTTCAAGCATGTCAGAAGTGGCTCGCTTTGCTTTAGTTCTTGAGCGTCCGCTTTAGCGTAGTCGGGTTGACTCGTTTTGACTTTACTGGATGCGCTCGCTTAGCTTTACCCGGTAGAATCACTTCGCTTGGAAACATACTCAAGCGAGTGGTCTTCTCGCTTCGCTTGAAAACCCTTCATTTTAACCTAAAGCGACTAAAGAAAAATTTAAGCCATCCTAACATAATAGGCTTGAAAAATTCTAATCATATCTAATCAAAATAGGGTCGCTTGGGAATAGGATTTACATAGAGGGTTTTGGGATCTAATCAAAACACATAACTTATTTTCTATTCAAGCATCTAGTTAAGTTCCCCCTTAACACATGAATCCTTAACAATTGCCACAACATGGAACTTGGGCAAAACCCTGACTTTTACCAAACTTATGAGACAAGCAATCCAGGGTGGGTGCACGAGGAAGATCTTACATATGGAGGAAATTATTACCAGGCACTTCTGTACCCGCAACAGTATCCCGAGCAGAGTCAAGGCAGAGAGTCATCATCAACTGCGTTGCCCGACTTGGCCAGTACATTGGCCAAGGAGATGGATAAGGCACGACAAGACGATAAATTTTTTTGGGTGGATATCTAGATGGACATTGAAAAACTCAACCCGAGGACATCAAAGCTCAATGCCTGACCTGACTTCAATGATTAAGGAAGGGCAAGTTTAGGAAGAGATTGTAATGAATTGCCTGCCAAAGTCTTTGGGCAACCAATTGTACAAGACAATACTTTAATGAAGATGAGGTTATGCACAATATGCTCAAGGATGATAAGAGACTTTCTGATGAGTTTGATGAGTTTATGACTGAAATGAGAGGTGAAATGTAATCCATAGTCACTCAATTATCAAATCTCATTTAGTCTAAGAACAACCTTGACCAGGAGTAGAATGTCCTGCGACACAAGTCCAGTTGAATCTTGATCGGCAAGTCAATGTAGATGCCCTGAGGAGTGGAATAAATCTTCCAGAGAGAGTGTTAGACCAGCAAACGATAAGTTGGAGATCGAGGACATCACTCATGAGAAAAAAAAAATCTTGTTCCAAGTTGAGATCCAGGTTAAAGAAAATTGGGCAGAACACACTCCATGATCAAGGAAGTGCTCAAGTCATCATCAGATGTTAAACTGGATATAATATATTACACTTTTTCCCATGCAAACTTCCACATTGAGCATGGATTATAAGACCTTGCCTGTGATGATAAGTTCAAAACCTATCACTGAAGAAGAAGGCAAGATCCTGGGTCGTCTTGGGCAAAACACGTATGCAACCGACTAGACTTTGCAAACATCAAGAGCAAGATGATTGTTTGGTTTTTAAATGTTCGGTTTTTGTTAGTCTTTTCGTGTCCATTTTCATAGTATTTTCGTGTCTTTTCGTCTGTCTTTGGCTATGAATTGGTTGTTTGGAGTTTTGGTTATTGTAGGTATAAAAGGCGAGAAATTGGAGGAAAACGGGACGAAAAGGTCAAGAATTGAAGAAGGAGTCGAGAAGGGGCAGTTTGGAAGTTGGACGATCAGTCGAGGCTTGGCCGATCGGCCAAAGATGAGAAGAAAAGGGCGTGAAGGCAGAGCCGAGTCTGGACGATCGTCCAGGTACTTGGACGATCGGCCAGAACCTTTTGCACGAGGATTTCCAGAACATAATCTGGACGATCATCCAGACCCTTAGGGTGTTTTGAACGATCGTCCAAACCCCCGACGCCAGCTGTTCGTTTCCTTTTATGATTAGGTTTTCTAATCATTATAAATACTAGTACTTTGGGACGAATTTGGGACACCTTTTACCTTTGTTTAGCTTTTATTTTCAGCACTAAATACTCTAGCTTTAGTTTTCTTTTGTTCGATCCGGATCGCTACTTTGTTCGTTTTAATTCAAGACTATTTTCTTTAATTCGTGTTCTTCGCTCTTCGTTTAGATTCGTAAGTTCTTTATTGCTTTTA
Source organism: Thymus mandschuricus (assembly GCA_029379335.1). Taxonomy (NCBI): domain Eukaryota; kingdom Viridiplantae; phylum Streptophyta; class Magnoliopsida; order Lamiales; family Lamiaceae; genus Thymus; species Thymus mandschuricus. Next base: position 12,595,876 of record CM057072.1, read on the forward strand.
TTTTGTTTGATTTATTACTTTCGTAATGTAATAACCCGTATTTTTAAATACTAGAAAATAGAAAATAAATAGTTTCCTTTAATAAAATAAGCTTTTCTTAACTATATATAAAAAAATGATAAAAGGGTTTCTAATTAAAAAGCTTTAATATTATTAGTAATATAAATTACTTAATAAAAGAATTTTTAGAATGTTTAATTTAACTAAAATTAGTTAACTAAAAATATAATATCTAACTTAATATAATTTCTAAAAATGAAATGTTAATATATTTAACCTAGTTTTGACATTAAAAGAATTATGAAAGAAGCTAGGTATATTTCGGATAAACGGTTAAGAAAACCCGAGTCGCCGTGTGTCTATTTCGATCCTTTTCATTTCTTTAAAATTCTTTGAGCTATCAAATCCATTCCGAAAAATCTCTAACCTATATCGTTGAGTTCGATATTTTACGTGGATTCCGTAAACTCCTTGAAATCTAAAATCGGAACTCGTTGCCGGAAAAATATCTTTTCGTCGGGGAACGAGGCGACCAACCGGAGACGAGATGGCCCCTATAAATAGAGGCCATCACCGCCTCATTTTTGCATCAGCCCCTATCCATTCTTCACCTGGAAGAAACCCCCCCCCCAACCCCACCGATTTCACTCTCTCCCTCTTCCCTCTCGCCGGCAGCCTCACCTCCATCATCTCCATCGCCGATCACCACCGTCATCACCGATCATCTTCCCCACCATCCTCCGTCGATCAGCCATCTCCCCCACCTCTCTCACCCGATCATCACCTCCATCACCATCACTCGCTCTCTCTCTCTAAAAGGAGCAGCAGCCCCTTCATCACCACCACCCGACGCCATCTCTCCGATCAGCTGCAGCAGCTGCTGCTTCGTCTTCTTCAGCTCCTCTGCCGCCACCATCCTCCATCGCCATCTTCTTCTTTAAGCCGAAGGAACCGCGAGCAGCCTCCGATCGCCGGTGTTCATCTTTCGAGCATATCTTAACCTCCGATCATCCAAAAGGTATGCCGTTCGTTCCTATGCACTCATAGAGACATTTTGATCCTAGGAGTAGTGGCTGATCGTCGCCACGAACTCCCGGGAGAGACATGCATCACCATCATCATCATCTTCTTCTTCTTCTCCGTCACCGCCACAACTGCCCTTTCTTTGGTGGCTGCCGGTGCTTCTTTTCATCCCCTTCCCCGAATTAAAATTGTTCGTAACCTAATAATCAGTCACTTAATCGGAATGAATTCTTGAAAATGAACTGTTGTAGGTATACCCCTCTTTTTCACGGATAATGTTTCCCTGTATGTCGAGACTCTGTCCAAATGTTTTGAAATTATTGATATGGCTTCGAAATGAGATTAACTAGCATCCTATAAAATTTGGTAACGATCGGAATCACCGTTAATTTTCTAAAAATGAAACGATGTTCATTTTGATTCGAAGGACCCCTAACTCTTTTGCATGTCAAATGTTTTTGCACCAAAATATTCTTAATAATTAGTTGAACAACTTTTGTGTTGAAGTCTAAGCCATGCAAACGACGAAAACATAAGAAAATAATTATTGAAGGTTAATAAGTTATTTATATAATTTTTAGAAAATATTAAAAGTTAAAAGAAAGTTTATGTTAGAAAAATTCTAAAACGAAACCACGAACGTAACTTAACATCAGGAAATATTTGTAGGAAGAATCTCCGAAGAAGCTGACTTAAGACTCGAACCAAAGAATCGAGTAAATGGTAAAGGTGGGGATCTATTTATTCAAACTTGTTAAAATCCTTGGGGAATGTTATTTCTTGATAACTCTTGAGCTAGTAAGCTCTATATTCTTCAAGTGCAGGCTTTGTTTCAGGATTAATTGTGAATCACAGGTTTCCCAGGTTTAAGGCTCTAATCTTTACGATATCGGGTTGACATCGTTAGGTCTAAAACACCAACGAGCAACTGGTGTACACCGGGATCGGGAGTGGGGTTTACCACAGAAATCTCTATCCCTAGCCGATAGACTTGCATATAATTTATTTATGCCGTCTAGCATAGCTGATGGGTTTATATACACTTTATGTATGTCACCCTGCAAATGTTCGTATAATCCGACAGGTGGTTTAACCGGGATTCGATTACGAGTAACCTCGGGAATACCTACATGGGTACCTAAATTGTTTGGTCGTACGGGATCAAACTCTATTCATTCTCTTCTCCCTTTTTTTTTTTAAATCCTGAAAGCCTTGCTTTTGTTTTCCTTTGTGGCAATGATCACACTGAGTGCTAGTTGTACTCAGCCCTGCAGAACTTTCTTTGTTTTGCAGATTGGGAGCCGGAGGCATAGTGACGGAGAAGAGAGAGAGATAAGAGGAAGGAGGAATAATCAAGAGACGAGGAGAATAAAATTTAAACCGTTAGACATTCTCGTTTCTTAAACTTTGATTCGGTTATAAACAATTTACTTATGTTTTATTCTCAAAACATAATTTCCCTTTCGTCACTTGGATTATCGAACTATTATCACTTTAAATAATGAAATGAAAGTTATAGTTTTAGTTAACTTAGTCCGTTAAAGTTTATTCGTTATTCTTTTGTTAAAACTTAAACTTAGAATTTAGTTTATAAAAACTTGACGTTTTGAAAATGTGAATTCATATAACGAAAACTTAAACGAATTTATAAAACTATAACAATTGATAAACATTTATTTATTTCGCTTCCGCTATTTAAACGTAACTTTGATGTAATTATATATTTTGGAACCAACTGTAGTGCGGTCTGGTCCGCCACGGTTGTTATGCTTTCATATATGTATTCTGGATCCAACTGTAGTGCGGTCTGGTCCGCCACGGTTGTTATGATTTCTTATATACTTTGGATCCTACTGTAGAGCGGTCTGGTCCGCCTCGGTAGTTACATTCTGGTTAAATATATATTGGATCTGATGATGGCGCGGTCTGGTCCGACCACATCGTTATGGTTTATGTACTTGGTTAGCTGATGAATAGTCTTTTGGTATTTACTACGACTTGATCCTGGTATAGGGGAGATGCTGCCCAAATTTCCGGGCTAAACTAAACGAATTTTAATTATAGACTAATTAGAATCAATTGAATTATGATTTCTCCCTTTTTATTTTACCCTTCGTTGCATCCCGATTTAATTGATTATATTTAAATTGAATATTTTAGAGTTAGGAAAATCGGGGTGTGACAGCATGGTATCAGAGCGTAGTCTACCGAAAGACTATTATAAACTTAAATTTTGGAATTTTTAGGAAATTTTATTCTAAGTGTGAACCATGCATTCTCTCTCTCTCGATCACTATCGCTCCGAGCTCGTCGTCGAGGTACATTTCGAACCCTGTGATTATATGAGACTAACAAATCGATAGTGTGATTATGTGAAACGTTGTGATGGACTTATGTGAATTTGGTGTGAAGATATGACCTATATGAAATTATTCGAAGGAACGTTTATAAGATGTGAAACCATTGTAACTAACGTAAGATGTTTATTGAAAATTTAAGAAATTGAAACTAAAATCGAAAGATTTAATCTCCGTTCAATTATTGGTTATGAACTACACTTTTGTGTTTTGTGAATGCATTGAAAACATTTGCATTAAACTAAAAATTTGGTGTTGTGTGCATTGCATGCATTTAATCATAAGCATAACAGGGTACCTCTTCTCAGGAACTCACGACCCGAGTAGAACGGAAAAAGAAGTCTTGCTCCATTGATTTTCTATTGGAATGTTGGTGACCCGTATTTGATTTCAGGTGACATGGATCCTTGGGAGTATTACAGGGGCACGTATCGGAGGGAGGAGATTCGGAATGGCTTCTTCAGTTGTACTATGAGAGCCGATGACACAGTAGGCAGCTATCTAATGAGGCTCACGATGGCTTTCGAAGAGTCACGTGAGGCGGGAATTTCGGACACTACAGCACTCCGACACATGTGCATACACTTACCTAGTGAATGGCGTCTTTGCGCCGAACAGACACAGGCCTTGTGGGGTAAGCCGGTTATGGGTGTAACGGAGCATCATATTCGTTTCCATGATGTGGTGGGATTCCTCTATTACCAGTTTAAGAGGTACGGCCGACCACCGATCGACATAACTCCGTTCAGAATGCCACTTCCAGAGGTATCCCAGTTTCCCAGATTCCGAACCAACAACGAAGCAGACATGGAGGTATTTGGAATTGGACTCACCCGACCATACCAGGCATTCTACTGCCTTCCTCGGAGGTTCAGCCGATCGACCAGCCCTACGTGCCCGAGCCGCTGCCACCTGTGGAGACAGAGTTCCCCCGAGCCCTGCCTAATGGAAGACACGATGGGCTGCTAAACGATCCAGGGATAGACGGACATCAGTTCGGACCCATTCCCACCGACGTGGACTCTGCCGGCTGACCACCGACTCCACCGAGGCCTGCGACAAGCCGAGAAAGAGGACAGACTTCGCTAGAGAGAGGCCCGTACCGACAGACAGCGAGGATGAGTACTATTGCTCCCACCCGAGTGACAATCAGAATTCCGGAAGATGATGAGATTGAGGAGGGAGAAATCGTGGAGACAGACGAGGAGTAGGGCAGATGTATGCAGACAGAGATGCCGACGGAGCCATATATATAGATGACGACGCTTCGCAAGCCAGGATTTTTGGTGTGGGCCTACAAAGCCGCCCCGACTTCATCTTTGCATCTGCATTTGCATGTTTGTTATGAAGGAACCAAATCTGATCGGTGAAGATCGGTTCGCCCGAGGATCTATTTTGGATATCTAACTATCGAATTAAACCTATCATGCTCCTATGAATTAAGTGCGGAATCATAGGGGGTTTATAGATCGATTACCTGAAGAAGTAGAGAACTCGCGAATAGATCTTCTAATCTGTATCCCTGCTCGATTCTGACGTTGGATGGACAACGATCTTCGGAATCAGCCACGGAAAACGGGATCCCCACCGAACTGCTAGTGCCGGCCGCGCGCCTCTCTCTCTCTAACCCTAGCCTCCCTTTCTTGTTCAGAATATTTAAGTGCACTCGATTATTCTAATCATTAGGTTAAACAAGACCTTGAGGGGGTATATATAGAGGAGACCAAGTGAGACTTGGGCTTAAGTTGCAGGCCAGGCCTGCAACACATGGACTAGGCGTCCAACAGTAGTATTGGCGCCCTCACTGGGCGCAATTAAGTGGTGGCCCACTTATTCCTTATACTGTGGCCTATTGAGCTTTTTGGGCCAGATCAGGGATCTACTAGCTGGTAAAACCGAGGCCTCCCAATGGCTAAATTCTCCATACTCAGCCCAGAGTATAATTTAGTCCATAAGTACTAAAACATTCCACTAGAGTAATAGTACTGAATTACCTGTTTTACCCCTGTTGAGTTCAGGGCTAGTATTGGACTTAGCGACCCCCATATTTAAGATATCCCACATCCGTTGATTAACTTAGAGCTTCTGACTGCTCGTGTTATTCAACTTCTTTTATTCCTGAGTAGTACCATTTATTCCTTATTCATCATACCGGAAATTAATCCACCTGCAGGGTTTGGTATGATAATCCTTAATGAATTCCTCAGGGGATGTGATCAACCTGTTCTATCAGGATATGGTGCTCTGTTGCAGTTACACTAAGAGTCGTACTAGTTGTAGTTGCTTCCCAAGATACGGAGCATATTGAGTTACAGATACTCTGAACTCTCACCCATGGTAAATCAAAGAAGCAGACTACAACTATACACCCTTAGGACTCAACTAGAGTTAAGGTTCGTCTCAAGTCACCGAGGTCTTGATTCTTTCTAAATTCGGTCAGAATAGAAAAATACACCTCACCGTGATCCTATCAGTACACGCACGTACTAGTATAGACAAGTAGCCAAGACAAGCTACTTATGCAGCCTATACTACAGCCTAAACCGACAGTTATATCCAGAACTGTCTCAACTGTGATACCCTTTTATATCTCGTGAGGAACCGGCAACTATGGTCTTCTGTGATCTACAACACACCATAAAGCCTACAACTTTGAGATAATGGATAGATGTTTGATGCATAGATAACAATTCATACTTAATCAGATAGAAGATTGTTAGTGGTTATGGACAACACATGCATACAAGCTAAAAGGCCTGCTTTCTAGTATACAAATCCATCATGTTATATATGTTTATGTGGGAAAGTCCTCGTGGAGGCAAACTTCGTAAATATCATGTTATTATCTTACTATGCAAGAACGATATATGTTATATATGATATGATATGGGCAGGTACTCGAGATTCGTTTCTAAACGAATCAAATTTTGGATGATATATATGTGATTATGATTATGGTTGTGATTATGGTTATATGATTTGGTGATCTTATGATTACTTGCAAGGATTATATGATTGATTGCAAAATGTGAACTATATGAAAAACGAAACGTGAAAACTAACGAAACGTGAAAGTTTGCATTATTTATGGTGAGATGTGTAGTTATATGTTGAGAAAAATAAATTGTTATAATCCAAGCAGGGATTTATTTTCGAAACATAAATTGTGACAGGTTTTAGTATCGAGTTTCGTTACGATTGAATTATTATCATCCGGGGAGGGATTGATATTTGAAACTGAATTATTATCATCCGGGGAGGGATTGATATTTGAAATTGAATTATTATCATCCGGGGAGGGATTGATATTTGAAACTGAATTATTATCATCCAGGGAGGGATTGATATTGGAAACTTGACGAATGATATGGTTGTGAAAAAATTGTGATTATATCGGGTTTACGATATATATGTGACTTATTTGATTATATCGGGCTTACGATATATGTGTGAATTATGTGGATATGTTTTTTTTTTCTACTTGAAAGAATGAGTATAATTTTGAAATATTGAATCCCCTTAATCAAAATGCTATTTATGGATATGGCATAAAAAATTTCTTTTTAAAAGAAACTTATGCTATTATGGGTATAGCATAAACTCTTGATAAAGATTACTAACGTTTTTTCTGACAACTATATCAATTCAGCTTCTCAAAAGAGAACAGCGTCAATCAACCAAAACTTAGCAAAACAAAATGGTACGTGGGAGGAACGATAATGTAGGTGAGCCCCTAGAGCGAGTTCAGGTGCCTAGGAATGACGGGAGTTTCCGTAGGCAGAATCCTCCAACTTTTAACGGGTTAGGTGAACCAGCCGATGCCGAGAAATGGGTTAGAGCGATGGAAAAGATCTTCAACTACCTCAAATGCACCGAGGCCGACAAACTTGCTTATGGTCTTCATCAACTGGTCGATGAAGCTGATTTCTGGTGGGAGTCAGTCAAAAGGACTCTCACAGCTGCTCAATGGGAATGATATACATGGGAAGATTTCAAGGACGAGCTTCTTGAGAAGTACATTCCGGGTTGTTACCGCCAGCGTCGCCAGAATGAGTTCTGGAACTTGCAACAAGGGAAGAGGACGTTCGCTGAATATGATCGTTTGTTCAACCAACTCTCTCGATATGCTCCGCAACTCGTGGAGACGGATCTTGATCGTGCCGACAAATTCAGACGCGGTCTTCGACATGAGATTGGCATATCCCTTGCCAGTCACAGTCCTCTCACTTACGCCAGACACTGAGCCGAGCCATGGATATTGAGTCCATGCTACCGAAAGAAAGAGACAGAAGCAACGAGCAGAGCGTTGGGTTCAATCCAGCTTTTGGGAAGAGAAAGTTTGAAGGAGGAAGCTCTGGCAACAAGACGAGACCCCAAGGATGGAGAGGCAATCCTCAACCGCCTCAACAATTCCGAGCTGCACCACGGCCCCAACCACTGCGGCCAAGTGCACCAAACCGGAACCTCCCTTTTTGCCGATATTGTCAAGGGAACCATGTAGGTGAATGTCGCCTAAAGGCAGTGGAGTGTTACCGTTGTGGAAAGAAAGGACACTACGCCAACAGGTGCAACCAGAATCAAGGAGGCCAGCCTCAGCGTCCACCTCCGCCGCCGCCTCGGAATTTCCCGGGAAATGCTGGGAGTCAACAGAACCAGCGTCCGTACCAGCAAGCTAGGGCTTATGTTTTGAACAGCGACGAGGCCGCTCACGCCCAGGAAAATCTAGCAGGTATGATCCTATTCAACGACATACGAGTTTTGGCATTATTTGATACAGGAGCATCACATTCGTTTATATCTCAACGAGCCTGCCAAAACTTATCCATAAAACCAAAGAAAATAAGCCCAGCTCTCCAAATAAGTGTACCTTCAGGAATGACCATGTTAAGTGAGAAAACCTATAGGAACCAAACACTTAAGATAGGGGATCAGGAGTTTCGAACGGATCTATATGTTATCATCATGATGGAGTTCGATGTTATCTTGGGAATGGATTGGTTGGAAAAGAATGGAGCCACTATCAGCTGTCAGAACCGAGAGATATCCTTCAGAAGTAATGCCAAGGAGGCCACAAAGATTCACGGCGTTCGTATTGGAGGAAAGGTGCCGATCATTTCCGCCATGAAAGCCGTTGCAATGTTACGCAAGGGCAACAGCCAATGCTTTTGGGTAACGCTTGTAGAACCACCAAAGACAGAAAGATCAATTCAAGAAGTGCCAGTCGTTCGGGAATTCGAAGATGTATTCCCAGAAGTTTTGCTAGGTTTACCACCAGACAGACAAATTGAATTTCCTATCGATCTAGAGCCAGGAGCTGCCCCGATGTCCAAAGCACCTTACAGAATGGCGCCAAAGGAACTACAAGAGCTTAAAGTTCAGTTGCAAGAATTACTTGACCTAGGTTTCATCCAACCTAGCGTGTCGCCATGGGGAGCCCCAGTGTTGTTCGTGAAAAAGAAAGACGGAAGCATGAGGATGTGTATTGATTACCGAGAGCTCAACAAACTCACAATCAAGAACAGGTATCCGTTGCCAAGGATTGACGATCTCTTCGATCAACTCAAAGGAGCGTGTGTGTTCTCCAAAATCGATCTCAGATCAGGGTATCATCAGCTGAAAGTTAGAAAGGAAGACGTGCCAAAGACAGCTTTCAGGACCCGTTACGGCCATTACGAGTTCACGGTGATGCCATTCGGACTGACCAACGCACCCACAGTATTCATGGATTTGATGAACATAATCTTTCATCAATATCTAGACGGATTTGTTCTCGTGTTCATTGACGACATTCTCATCTATTCAAAGACCCAGAGAGATCACGAGGAGCATCTCAGAACCGTGCTCGAGACATTGCGAACAGAAAGGTTGTACGCTAAATTTAGCAAGTGCGAGTTTTGGCTACGAGAAGTAATGTTCCTTGGCCATATCGTTTCCGCCGAAGGGATCAAAGTCGACCCAGCCAAAGTGGAAGCAGTTAGTCAGTGGAAGACTCCAACAAGCGTAACCGAGATCCGAAGTTTTCTAGGACTCGCAGGTTACTACCGAAGATTCATCGAAGGATTCTCAAAGTTATCCAAACCAATGACTTCACTTATGAAGAAGGGAACCAAGTATGTGTGGTCGGAGGAATGCGAGAAAAGTTTTCAGGAGCTCAAGAATCGACTTACAACCGCACCAATACTAACAGTTCCGGAAGGCAATGAAGGATATGTGATCTACACCGATGCATCAAAGCAAGGATTGGGATGTGTCTTGATGCAAAATGGAAAAGTGATTGCCTACGCATCTCGACAACTGAAACCGCATGAAAAGAATTATCCTACACATGATCTCTAGTTAGCAGAGGTAGTTCATGCCTTGAAGATATGGAGGCATTACCTTTATGGAGCAAAGTGTGAAATCTTCACCGATCACAAGAGTCTAAAATATTTCTTTGAACAGAAGGAGCTCAACATGAGACAAAGGCGATGGCTTGAATTAGTCAAGGATTATGATTGTAAAATCAACTATCACCCAGGAAAAGCCAACGTAGTTGCCGACGCCTTAAGCCGGAAGACCCGAGGGAATCTTGCTTATGTGGTTACGAATGAAGAGGGACTCGCTCGAGAATTCGCCAAGTTGAACCTGACCATTCTTTGCCCGCCAGCAACAACAAATGGATGCATTGCTACAATTGTTGCAAAGCCGGACCTTCGAGAACGAATCATTGCCGGCCAGCAAACCGATGCACGCATGGAAAAGCTACGATCACAGGTTGGCTCAGAAGGATGCAACGACTTTGTAAAAGATTGCAAAATCAGTACCGACGGCGCGCTACTCTTTGAAGACAGGTTATGTGTGCCAGACGACAAAGCATTGAAAGAAGAAATTATGTACGAGGCTCACAATACACCATACACAGCTCATCCCGGTAGAACCAAACTGTATCGGGATCTACGACAGAAATTTTGGTGGGAATCCATGAAGAAAGACGTCGCTTCGTTTGTAGAACGATGCTTGGCCTGCCAACAAGTGAAGGCTGTACATCAGAGGCCATACGGAACCTTGCAACCGTTGCCCATCCCGGAGTGGAAGTGGGACCACATCAACATGGATTTTGTGGTGAGTTTTCCAAAGTCATCCAAGGGAAACACCGCAATCTGGGTTATCATCGATCGACTTACAAAGTCAGCTCACTTCTTGCCAATTAAGATGACCTTTGGATTAGAGATGTTGGCCAAACTCTACGTCAAGGAGATAGTAAGACTTCACGGAATTCCGATCTCTATCACTTCAGATCGCGACTCCCGTTTCACGTCGAAGTTTTGGACGAGCTTACAAGAAGCCATGGGTACTCAGCTAAGTTCAGCTCTGCTTTTTACCCTCAGACCGACGGCCAGTCAGAACGTACGATCCAAATCTTAGAAGACATGCTAAGAGCAGTTGTTGCCGACCGAGGAGATAATTGGGAAGAAATTTTGCCATTGGTGGAATTTGGTTACAACAACAGTTTTCAATCTACTATCGGAATGGCGCCATACGAAGCTTTGTATGGAAGGAAGTGCCGTTCACCTCTCTATTGGGATGAAGTGGGAGAACGAAAGCTTTTGGGACCAGACGTAGTCCAAGAAATGGTGTCTATCGTCGACACAATTCGGCAACGAATCAAAGAAGCTCAAGATCGACAGAAATCTTATGCCGACAAAAGAAGGACCGAATTGGAATTTAAAGTTGGAGATAAAGTGTTCTTGAAGATCAGTCCAACCCGCGGAGTCATTAGATTCGGAAAACGAGGAAAGTTGAGACCGAGGTACATTGGGCCGTTCGAAATTCTAGAGAAGATCAAGAACGTAGCATACCGCCTATCACTACCTCCCAGCCTAGCAAATGTTCACGACGTCTTCCACGTATCCATGCTTAGGAAGTATGTGTTTGACCCCAAGCACGTGATTAAGTATGAAGAGGTAGAACTTAACCCTGATTTACATTATATAGAAAACCCTGTTAGGATTTTGGATCGAAAGATTAAAGTCCTTAGGAACAAGGAGATTGCCACAGTCAAGGTGTTGTGGAATCACCACGACTTGGAAGAAGCCACGTGGGAACTGGAGGAAAAGATCAGAGCCCAAAACCCCGACCTAGTATATGAAGGTACTTAAATTTCGGGACGAAATTTCTTTTAAGGGGGTGGTAGTGTAATAACCCGTATTTTTAAATACTAGAAAATAGAAATAAATAGTTTCCTTTAATAAAATAAGCTTTTCTTAACTATATATAAAAAAATGATAAAAGGTTTTCTAGTTAAAAAGCTTTAATATTATTAGTCATTTATATTACTTAATAAAAGAATTTTTAGAATGTTTAATTTAACTAAAATTAGTTAACTAAAAATATAATATCTAACTTAATATAATTTCTAAAAATGAAATGTTAATATATTTAACCTAGTTTTGACATTAAAAGAATTATGAAAGAAGCTAGGTATTTTTCGGATAAACGGTTAAGAAAACCCGAGTCGCCGTGTGTCTATTTCGATCCTTTTCGTTTCTTTAAAATTCTTTGAGCTATCAAATCCATTCCAAAAAATCTCTAACCTATATCGTTGAGTTCGATATTTTACGTGGATTCCGTAAACTCCTTGAAATCTAAAATCGGAACTCGTTGCCGGAAAAATATCTTTTCGTCGGGGAACGAGGCGACCAACCGGAGACGAGATGGCCCCTATAAATAGAGGCCATCACCGCCTCATTTTTGCATCAGCCCCTATCCATTCTTCACCTGGAAGAAACCCCCCCCAACCCCACCGATTTCACTCTCTCCCTCTTCCCTCTCGCCGGCAGCCTCACCTCCATCATCTCCATCGCCGATCACCACCATCATCACCGATCATCTTCCCCACCATCCTCCGTCGATCAGCCATCTCCCCACCTCTCTCACCCGATCATCACCTCCATCACCATCACTCGCTCTCTCTCTCTAAAAGGAGCAGCAGCCCCTTCATCACCACCACCCGACGCCATCTCTCCGATCAGCTGCAGCAGCTGCTGCTTCGTCTTCTTCAGCTCCTCTGCCGCCACCATCCTCCATCGCCATCTTCTTCTTTAAGCCGAATGAACAGCGAGCAGCCTCCGATCGCCGGTGCTTATCTTTCGAGCATATCTTCACCTCCGATCATCCAAAAGGTATGACGTTCGTTCCTACGCACTCGTAGAGACATTTTGATCCTAGGATTAGTGGCTGATCGTCGCCACGAACTCCCAGGAGAGACATGCATCACCATCATCATCATCTTCTTCTTCTTCTCCGTCACCGCCGCAGCTGCCCTTTCTTTGGTGGCTGCCGGTGCTTCTTTTCATACCCTTCCCCGAATTAAAATTGTTTGTAACCTAATAATCAGTCACTTAATAGGAATGAATTCTTGAAAATGAACTGTTGTAGGTATACCCCTCTTTTTCATGGATAATGTTTCCCTGTATGTCGAGACTCTGTCCAAATGTTTTGAAATATTGATATGGCTTCGAAATGAGATTAACTAGCATCCTATAAAATTTGGTAACGATCGGAATCACCGTTAATTTTCTAAAAATGAAACGATGTTCATTTTGATTCGAAGGACCCCTAACTCTTTTGCATGTCAAATGTTTTTGCACCAAAATATTCTTAATAATTAGTTGAACAACTTTTGTGTTGAAGTCTAAGCCATGCAAATGACGAAAACATAAGAAAATAATTATTGAAGGTTAATAAGTTATTTATATAATTTTTAGAAAATATTAAAAGTTAAAAGAAAGTTTATGTTAGAAAAATTCTAAAACGAAACCACGAACGTAACTTAACATCAGGAAATATTTGTAGGAAGAATCTCCGAAGAAGCTGACTTAAGACTCGAACCAAAGAATCGAGTAAATGGTAAAGGTGGGGATCTATTTATTCGAACTTGTTAAAATCCTTGGGGATTCTTATTTCTTGATAACTCTTGAGCTAGTAAGCTCTATATTCTTCAAGTGTAGGCTTTGTTTCAGGATTAATTGTGAATCACAGGTTTCCCAGGTTTAAGGCTCTAATCTTTACGATATCGGGTTGACATCGTTAGGTCTAAAAGACCAACGAGCAACTGGTGTACACCGGGATCGGGAGTGGGGTTTACCACGGAAATCTCGATCCCTAGCCGATAGACTTGCATATAATTTATTTATGCTGTCTAGCATAGCTGATGGGTTTATATACACTTTATGTATGTCACCCTGCAAATGTTCTTATAATCCGACAGGGGGTTTAACCGGGATTCGAAAATACGAGTAACCTCGGGAATACCTACATGGGTACCTAAATTGTTTGGTCGTACGGGATCAAACTCTATTCATTCTCTTCTCCTTTTTTTTTTTAAATCCTGAAAGCCCTGCTTTTGTTTTCCTTTGTGGCAATGATCACACTGAGTGCTAGTTGTACTCAGCCCTGCAGAACTTTCTTTGTTTTTCAGATTGGGAGCCGGAGGCATAGTGACGGAGAAGAGAGAGAGAGAAGAGGAAGGAGGAATAATCAAGAGACGAGGAGAATAAAATTTAAACCGTTAGACATTCTCGTTTCTTAAACTTTGATTCGGTTATAAACAATTTACTTATGTTTGATTCTCAAAACATAATTTCCCTTTCGTCACTTGGATTATCGAACTATTATCACTTTAAATAATGAAATGAAAGTTATAGTTTTAGTTAACTTAGTTCTTTAAAGTTTATTCGTTATTCTTTTGTTAAAACTTAAACTTAGAATTTAGTTTATAAAAACTTGACGTTTTGAAAATGTGAATTCATATAACGAAAACTTAAACGAATTTATAAAACTATAACAATTGATAAACATTTATTTATTTTGCTTCCGCTATTTAAACGTAACTTTGATGTAATTATATATTTTGGAACCAACTGTAGTGCGGTCTGGTCCGCCACGGTTGTTATGCTTTCATATATGTATTCTGGATCCAACTGTAGTGCGGTCTGGTCCGCCACGGTTGTTATGATTTCTTATATACTTTGGATCCTACTGTAGAGCGGTCTGGTCCGCCTCGGTAGTTACATTCTGGTTAAATATATATTGGATCCGATGATGGCGCGGTCTGGTCCGACCTCATCGTTATGGTTTATGTACTTGGTTAGCTGATGAATAGTCTTTTGGTATTTACTACGACTTGATCCTGGTATAGGGGAGATGCTGCCCAAATTTCCGGGCTAAACTAAACGAATTTTAACTATAGACTAATTAGAATCAATTGAATTATGATTTCTCCCTTTTTATTTTACCCTTCGTTGCATCCCGATTTAATTGATTATATTTAAATTGAATATTTTAGAGTTAGAAAAATCGGGGTGTGACACGTAATTCTTAGATTTACTTTTGTAATTGCTTCGTTTAATTTTGTTCGTTTGTTTTCAAGTTATTAGTTTAGATTCGTTTTTCTTAGTTTTCAATTCCTTCGTTTTTCAAGTTTTCATAGTTAGATTTAATTGCTTAGTTTTTCAGATTTACTTTGTTAGCCGAGATTCATTTCTTAATAGCTTTCGTTGTTGTTTAATTCTCTAGATTAATTAGTTCGATTTATTCCTTTGCTTTCTAGATTAGGTTATTTACTTGTTTTGATTTACTTGCTTATTTACTTTCTTGCCTAGAATTTAAACCAAAAACCCAAAACAAATTCTTTTACTTGCTTTCTTAGATTTTAGGCTAGGTTAGGTTGTTTTTACTACACAATTATTTGCCCTGCAAATTTTTTATTCGAGATTCGACATACGGTTTTTACTTACTAAGTGCTAGGATAGATGTAACGCCCTCAATCTCTACCTAAAGAACGTTACCAAAATACTAATTTCGTGCTGCTATTACCAATACATATTTGATGTCTTCATTAAATAAATGCGGAAGTCACGTTTCTTGTTCCTGATTTTGCTTAAATCAAAACTAGATAAGTGTTACAAAGCAAATTGGTGTACAAGCCAGAATATTAGAGAACCTTGTTAGGTATGAGCTATCAAAATAACATATACTCCACCTGCCCAATGCTTTACTAGGTCACTATACAAGCACAAAATCAAGCAAGAAGCAAGATACGATCACGATACATATCTACAAATTACTTAGTTAGCTAACCGAACTAGTCTAGATATAGATTCAGTGCAAGATCCAAAAGATAGACTATTTAACAAGCCAAAACGTTTACAATAATAGATAGATTATGCGTGAGGAATATGTAGTTCATTCGCCACTTCCACGCGTCCCGACTCCGAAACCTGAAATAAAATATTGTAAAGGGGTGTGAGTATGCAAGCACACTCAGTGGGGTAAACTATATCATTTTTAACCACTAGCGCATTGCATCATAACCATGCGAACTCTTTGTGCTTCGTTGATTTCTGTGAGACTAGTCTCGACCCCTTGTGGACCTGACCCCTTGTGGGTCTACCCCTTGTGGGTACATCAACTTATTAGATCCCTTGGGGATCAAACCCCTTGTGGGCCACTTTAGTTCGCAAGTATGTGCAAAACATCATCATATTAATATCAATTAAATCATTTCATTTTCCACATTAAAGTAAACCCCACCTCAAATGATGCAATTGAAATGAACATCTTCAAGTTGTCCGTCCTTGAGCCTTGATTGCGCCACTCCTAGCATTTTAGAATAATTAAGCTTAAGTTGCTTTTTCAAGCACCATATATTGAGTTTAAGAACATTCTATTCAATAATCTTAAGATCTCATGCATATTCTTAATCCTTTAATATGCTTTACTAAAAATCTTATAACAACCTTTATCACAATCTTCTAGTGTTAAACCAGATTAAAAAGCTTAATCCCAAATGAATAGTATGGTTAAACTAAATTTGAAGTCATTCTTAACATCTAACTTAATTATAGAACCAAGTAAATCTATGCTCTTGAAGTTATCTCAAAATAACAAGAATTCTTATGGAGTATTCTTTCAAGAATTACATTTTTATCATCTATATAATCTAATCTCTAGCATGGTCTTATTTGCAAGTCTTAAGACTCTAATATAACAATTAGCAGCAATACACATTATCATGACCAACATTTCAAGTCTAATTCAAAACAAAGCTTAAGACACTCAAAGCTATGACAAAACCCACAACTTGCCATGCCAACTTCCCAATTTAAAACATAGAAAAGAAGCTGAGATTTTAGTCTTTAAAGCCCCCCAATGATATCAGATTTTTGACTTGAATTGAACATTAAATTGCATCGACACAGATGCACTGAAAATTCCAGCAGCAGACTGCACAACCTAACTTCGAAGGACTATAACTTTTTCGTTTGAACTCCAAATGAAAATCCGAAAATAGGTTTGGAAAGCCAACAAACAGAGGTTGAGCTAAAGATCCCGCAGACAGATTGTACACTCTGACTTCAGAGGCTCATAACTCTCTCATGTGATGTTGGATTACAAATCCAAAGATGCCGCTGGAAAGCCAACGAAAAGGGGTTTCTAATGGTACCTATTTTGTTAGGTTTTGACTGGAGGAAACACCCAGAATCAGGTCCGAAAAGGCTGCTGTGACAGATACGAAAAACAGGGACTATAGACTTGTTTTCACTATCACCCGTGCAACAACGATGATATAGCTGACATGAATTGAAGCTAGATACAAATCAAAATGTGAAGAATTAAAACCACAAGATACTTTTTGACCCATGGCTGACAAACCCCCCCCCCCCCCCCCCCCCCCAACAACAACAACAAATTCATGAATTTCTACTTTACATATACTCACCCCAAAACGTAGCAAAAAATCTAGAGATAACCAAGTGATTAGAGTGAAATTTCTTACCTTAATTCTTGAAGAGCTTGTAAAGAGGGAGAGGAGAAGATATCAGAAGAAAGAAACTATGGGGATTCAAGAGAGAACAGAGAAAGGACGAGAGAAGTGCAGAGGCGGTGGAAGAAGATGACTCCGCCTTTTCTTTCTTTTTTCTTTTTTCTTTTTTAATTTTATTTTATTCTTATCCCCTTTTATTATTACCATTATTATTAATATTATTTCCTTCATTATTAGACACTAATTTCTAATGTATGTATTTTAACCCAACTATTTTTCTATAATATCACATAATACATATCAAATTCAATCTTCCAAATTCCTACAATTAATTTTACTTTTTTCGTATTCTAAATTCGTCTTATTAAATCTCTTAATTTTTACTAGTGGCACATCGTAGCTTCAAGTATCGGACAACCTGCAAACATAGTATGAACTCAACAACAGTTAAAATCACATAAGGAAAATAATTTTAACAACTAGATGAAATAAAAACAACTAAATAATAATTTTCTTTTCTTTTAAAAAAAGAAATATAAATTTAAAATTTTAAAATAGTGTGGGGTATTACAATAGATTTCGTTCTATTGCGAACACTTTTTAGTGAAACAAATTTTGGTGCCGTTGTCGGGGAAAACTTTAGGCTATTTAATTGTGTAGTATTTTTATTTCTTTTTATTTTAGTTTAATTTTATTCGATTTCTTGTTTCGTCCACTCGGTGCGTTTAATTGTTGTTTACGCATGGTCGCCGAAGTCTTCAAAGGAAATTAGCGCCCGACATCGACAACATCAACCGGAGGAAAGTGATTTTAGCCGCGAAGGAGGAAGAGGAGATCGATTTCCAAGACTTCGATTTAGTCTTGTTGTTCACTGAGCCCGAAGCAATGGCGAATCAACGAGTTATGGGTGATTTTGCTCGCCCTACATTCACTGCCACCACTTCGGCGATTTTCCTGACGGAAACGGTCAGGAATCATGAGCCTAAACCTCACCATATGGCGTTGCTCCTATCCTACCACGGGCTGCCCAACGAGGATGCATTGACGTTCATTCGAGAGTATTGCACCGTTGTGCAATCTTTCCCACTCTCGGGTCTCACGGAGGACAACTTGAAGATGAAGTGCTTCCCGTACACCATCAAGGATCGAGCAAAATCATGGTATTTGTCACTCCCGGCCAACTCTCTTGAGACATGGAATGCCGTCTGCGAGAGATTCATGCTCAAGTACTACTCGAACCGCAAGACTCAGGAGGTGCGGTCGAAGATCATGAACATCTCCCAAGACATTGATGAGCCTTTCACGAAGCATGGGAGAGGTTCCAAGAGCTGCTACAACAATGCCCACACTATCAAATGGCACCGGAGTTGCTCTGGCAATATTTCTACGACACTCTGAATCAGACTTGCCAGTTCATGGTGGATAGCTCGGCCGGAGGCAACATAGCGGTCAAGACAGCTGATGAGATGAAGAATATTTTCGAGACGCTCGCTGCGAGTTCTCAACAAAAATTAGCTAGGCCAAGGAAAGTGGAGGCGAGTGCAGTTTCGATGAGCCTGGACATGAAGAAGAAAATAGCCGATATGTATAGGGATTTCAAGAACTTGAAGATGAAGCAAAGCGCATCGGCCCCTCAAGTTGAAGATAGGAAGCCGGGTCAATGCGAGATTTGTGGAGAGCTTGGCCACATCACGGCGAGGTGTGCCACAACATGGGGGAGTTCCCATACGAAGGAGGAGCCGAGGTATATGCTGCTCAAGACTATCCGCCACAAGCACCAAATCCCCAAGGATATCAAGGAGGGTACAATTTTCATTATCAAGGTCCAAATCCGCGACCATTTAAGGGCAAGGTACTACATCCAACTTTCCCAATAGGCGTCCTCCACCATATAGTAACCCCTATCCTCCACCAAATCCATACTACTTGTTTCACTAAAAAGTGTTCGCAATAGAACGAAATCTATCCTAGCACTTAGTAAGTAAAACCTAATGTCGAATCTCGAAGGAAAACTTTGCAGGGCAATTAATTATGTAGTAAATCCTAAACTAGCCTAAAACTAAGAAAGCAAGTACAAAGAATTTGGTTTGGTTTTGTTTTAATCCTAGGCAAGAAAGTAAATAAGCAATTAAATCAAAGCAAGTAAATAAATCTAATCTAGAAAGCAAAGAATAAATCTAAACTAATTAATCTAAGGAATTAAATAAAAGCGAATAAACTACCTAGGCATGGAATTGAAAAGAAAGCAATAACGAAAGCAACGAAGAAAATGAATCTAGACATAATAATTAAATCTGAAAATTAAGCGAATAAATCTAACTACGAAAACTTGAAATCGAAAGAATTGAAAACTAAGAAAAACGAATCTAATCTAAGAACTTGAAATCGAACAAACTAAATTAAACGAATGAAACTAAACGAAGCAATTACGAAATTAAATCTAGAACTAAGGAAAGCAATTAAATCAAATAAAAGAAAGCAATAAAGAACTTACGAAATTAAACGAAGAACGAAGAACACGAACTAAAGTAGTAATCTTGAATTAAAAACGAACAACGATCCGGATCGAACAAAGGAAAACTAAACTAGAATGTAATTTGCTGAAAACTAGAGCTAAAACTAAGGTAAAAGGGTGTAAAAGGTTGTAGAATTCGTGTACAAGGGGTAGTATTTATAATAGGTATGAAAACCTAGTTATAGAAGGAAAGGAAAGCTGGCCGGAACGTTGGACGGTCGTCCAACGTACGTTGGACGCTCGTCCAATGTAGCACTCGCATTGGTGTTGCGCGCCTTTCTTGTTTCGATCGTATCTTCCTCGTCCGAACTCCAAATTGACCTCCGTTTTCGCCTACATGCTCCTATCAAACCCCTCTTCGATATAATGCTTCTTTCTTCTCATTTTCTTCTCATTTCCGTCCTTTTTATCCTACAATACCAAAGACTCCAAAACAACCAAATCATAGCAAAAGACAAACGAAAGAGACACAAAATATAACGAAAACGGACTCGAAAACACTACGAAAATCCTAACATCTAGACACCAATCAAAATCCCCCACACTTAGACCTTTGCTTGTCCTCAAGCAACATAAAAACGAAATAAACAATAGACTCAAGTATTGTGAACTATATAGGCCTCAAAACTTTTCGAAAACAAACTCTCATGATCATGACAAAACTATGCACACAACCTTAGCATCAATCTACTCAACTAGTTCAAAATATGCTAATCCATCAAAGAACGCTCTCCAACATGTGAAATTTATATATGAAAGTGAACACTCAACTCTCTCAAAGAAAAGATGTATAAGATAATCACATCATAGGGTTCACTCAATATCAATGCAATGCAACATGTTTACCATAGGCTTGCCTTCAATCTCAACATCTCCACCTAATGTAATACTTACAAATTAGGATAAAAAAGGTCTTTATATAAGCTTGTAATGTAGGGATATTGGTTAAGGTAGGGAAAGTATAGGCTAAGTGACTCAAATAAATCTAAATCATCAACCTCTTTTCAACTCCAACAAAAGTATGGATTTTTACTCCATCTTCTACCATCCAACACACCAAATTCAAACTCAAAGATGCTAAAATATCAACTATATAAATCAAAGCTAACTATCCCCTTATGCTTATATTCTTATTCTCTCTTTCTTTTCTCTCTCTCTTTTTTTTTTTTTTTTTTTTTTTTCCTAGAGCTCCACTAATAAACGTTCTTTCTAATGTTGAACAACGGCTCTATTTTTTTCTCATCCTTTTTTTTTTTTTTTCTAAGCTCATAGGGATAGCTAACTACATAAATCAAGCATCTAAAACTCCTTTCTCCTCCTTCTTCACCACAACCAAATTTTTCTATTCAACTACTTCCATATCACCAACCACAAATACTAAGGATACCCATAACCATCCAAACCTCCTATCATCCGGTTTTACAAAGAACGGCTAACAAAGGCTCAAAAGCGGTAAACAAAGGTTTATGAACAAGGTTAGTGTATAGGGATCATGTGGCTAAAGAAAGATGGCCTAAGATCATCTCCTAGTTCGTAAATATATTAAGGTCTTGATGGAGAAACAAGGCAAGTTCTAGAAACAATGAAGCATGCATGATCACTCAATCAAAGAATAGGCATAAATATGCACAAATGGCTCAACTCTCACTGGTTCAAACTAACTAGAAGTTCTAGAAACAATGAAGCATGCATGATCACTCAATCAAAGAATAGGCATAAATATGCACAAATGGCTCAACTCTCACTGGTTCAAACTAACTAGTTCCCGACATCATAGCATACTTCAAATTCAATGAATAAAATGCGTCGCTTCGCCAAGGTTCCATGCATAATAAAGATCATGAATTTTTCTCCAAAAATCAACCAAAATTTTCTATCATCGGCCAAATCCACAATACTATCATCATATGCTCATTTGACTCAATTAACTCCTAAGACTCAACAAAATTAAACACATCATGCCAAATTTTCAAAGACCCCCCCACACTTAGAATCAAGCAATGACCTCATTGCAAGAAAATAAAATAGAGAAGGGATAGAAGAAACTTATCGCAAGATGACGACCCACACACTTGAAATCCCGAGAAATTCCAAGTAGTACCTACAAAACAAACACAAAACACAATACCAAAGCGTAAAATTGCACAAAATAAAGAAAAAGAAATAAAAGACTCAAAACAAAAATTAAAAGACACAACAATGCTATGGGTTGAAGAAACCTTGGAACCGTGAATCTTTCCAACGGGGATCATTGGGATCCGGAGGCGGCTGAGTTGGGGGCCCGTAATGCGTTGGACGCTCGTCCAACGTAGTTGGACGCTCGTCCAGAGCAACGTTCGCTGGAAAAAACAATTGGGGCTGCTTTACGTTGGACGCTCATCCAACGTGCGTTGGACGCCCGTCCAACGCGACCCTCACGAAATTTTGCTCGAATTCTCCCTTTTTCTCCCTCTCGAGGCCTTCCGTGCCATTGCCATCCTTAGGAACTATTCCCTGCACGAATATCAAAAAGAAAAACAAACGAAAAATAACAAAAAGAAAAAGAAAATAATTCCTACTCTACAAAAAATAAAATCGAGAAAGTGGGTTGCCTCCCACCAAGCGCTTGTTTAACGTCGTTAGCTCGACAAAGGATACGATCAACCGAAACCCGTAGCACCAAGCGACATTTGGATGCTCCTTGCGACACACTCACTCTCCCTTCTCAAACAATCTCGAAGATCAAGGACGTGGGCCTCATCAACTCTCGACTCCCCCACACTTAGCTCGTACTCCTCCTCAAACATCTTCGAGTTAAACTCTGCAAGAAAAGATGTTACATAATTGGTGAGGTTAGAAAGAAAAGAATTAACGACAACTTCCACTTTTGATGCATGTTTCGTCTTCCACTTCATCAATCTCCTCCAAATTCCCAAGATATTGCTCGATTGTATCCTCTTCCTCATCCACACAACTAAAGAACTCGTCATCTTCAATGGACTCCTCATCTTCAAAGAATTCTTCTAGAGCCGTTCCCTTGTTAAAAATCTCACAAATATTTTCCTCAACACAAGGGTTAGCAAGCTTAACATAAGAGCATAAATGAAGAGAAGAAGTTGGAATAGAAGGTGAATTTCCAAAAACCGAAAATGTTACCGAACCTCCCTCGCCGGCCATGCTCAATGTGCCGGTACCTACATCAATCCGGGCTCGGGTAGTGGCCATAAACGGTCGTCCCAACAAGAGTAGATGACCGGTTGCGCTCTTAGCTCCCTTGCCTTCATGAAGCACGACAAAGTCGGTAACAACTCGAATTCCACCAACGAGGACAGTAACATCTTCCAAAACTCCCAAAGGCCTGCTCACGGTGCCGTCTGCTAGCTCAATGCGCATGTCGGTAGATTGAAGGACTCTTGAGTTCATCTTCTCGAAAATAGAATACGGCATTAAATTCACCGCAGCTCCTAGATCCATCAATCCCGAGACGGTCTCTCCATTATCCAAAACAATGCTCAAGTCGAAACCTCCCGGATCTCCTCTCTTAGGAAACGAGTTGATAGGCTCGAGATCCTTTCTCTCCTTCCTAGCAACACTCCGAATAGGTGGAACATAAGGATTGAGCGTCTGCTTCTTGTTCTTCACTCTACTCGGGAATGGAATAGGGGGGACGTACGGATCGGGCGTCTTGTGAAGAGGTTTGGCTTCCTTCTCGGCTTCCTCGAACTCCGTGCGTGCGTTCTGGGCGTTGGACGCTCGTCCAATGTAGGTTGGACGCTCGTCCAAGGGTGGCTTCGCAGTAGGCTCATCTTCAGCGTTGGACGGTCGTCCAATGTACGTTGGACGCCCGTCCAGCGCGGGCTTCGCTGGAGAAGGAGGTGGAGCTCGTCCAAGGGCTGGCGTGAAGGTGGGCGGCCGTCCAACGTTGGACGGTCGTCCAGAGACGTTGGACGCCCGTCCAACGTGATGTGTTGTACGGTTTTGGCTCGATTCCCAACGCGAATTCGGGCTCCTCCTTTGACTAGAATGGCTTTGAGTCGACAACGAGCCACCATTGCGTTGTAACACCGTGATTGCATGAGCTTGGTGAGGTGGAACGGGAGGAACATATGGAGGGTATGGGGCTTGCACCTCGTTGGCTTGTTGTGGTTGAATCCCTTGGCTCGGAATTCGCCCCGGTTGTTGCATGAGGTGCATGGAACTAGAAATTTGGCCAATGGCCAACTCGAGCCTCTTTATGTTCGCATCAAGTGCATGGAGACGATCCTCATCGACGGGAGGCTTTTGTGGAGGTCCTTGAGGACGAGAATTTGGGTATGATGGTGGTGGTGTAGGAGTAGGTTGAGGTGGGTAATATGGAGGTGGTGGATAATAGGGATGTGGAGGGTATTGAGGAGGTGGATAATATGGTGGAGAAGGGTAGTAGGGATTTGGTGGAGGAGGATATGGGTTGTTATATGGTGGAGGGCGACGATATTGAAAATTCGGGTTCGTACCTTGCCCTTGAGGTGGTGGTCCTTGTGGCATGTAACCTTGGGCAGCAAAGACATCGGCTCCTCCTTCATGAGTGAATGCTCCCATGTTGTGGCAAACCTCCTTGATGTGTCCCAACTCTCCACAAATTTCGCATTGGTCCGGCTTCCTTTCCTCCTCCTTCGGGGCCGGTGCACTTTGCTTCATCTTCAAGTTTTCGAGATCCCTTAACATGTCGGCCATTTGCTTCTTCAAATCGGGACTCATCGAAATCGCACTCGCCTCCACTTTCCTCGGTCTAGCTGATTTTTGTTGAGAACTCGCAGCGAGCGTCTCGAAAATATCATTCAACTCGTCAGCTGTCTTGACCGCTATGTTGCCTCCGGCCGAACTATCCACCATGAACTGACAAGTTTGGTTGAGGGCGTCGTAGAAATATTGCCAAAGCAACTCCGATGCCATTTGATGATGGGGGCATTGTTGAAGTAGCTCTCGGAACCTCTCCCATGTTTCGTGAAACAGCTCATCGTTGTCTTGGGAGAAATTCATAATCTTCGACCGCACCTCTTGAGTCTTGCGGTTCGGGTAGTACTTGAGCATGAACTTCTCACACACCGCATTCCATGTGGTGAGAGAGTTGGCCGGGAGCGCCAAATACCACGACTTTGCTCTATCCTTCAAGGTGTACGGGAAGCACTTCATCTTCAAATTGTCCTCCGTGAGTCCCGAGAGTGGGAAAGTCTGAACCACCGTGCAAAACTCTTGGATGAACGTCAAAGCATCCTCGTTGGGCAGCCCTAGGTAGGATGGGAGCAACGCCATGTGATGAGGTTTAAGCTCATGATTCCTGACCGCTTCCGTCAGGACAATCGCCGAAGTGGTGGCTGTGAATGTGGGGCGAGCAAAATCGCCCATGACTCTAGCTGCCATGGCTTCGGGCTCTGCAAATAACAAGACTAAACCAAAGTCTTGAGAAACGATCTCCTCCTTCTCCTTCGCGGCTAAAATCGCTTTCCTTTGATGGATGTTGTCGAAGTAGGGCGCTAAATTCCTTTGAAGACTTCGGCGACCATGCATAAACAACACTCAACAAAAGGGTTAAACGCACCGAGTGGGAGAAACAAGAAAATCGATAAAAACACAAATAAAAATAAAAATAAAGCAAATAAAAATACTACACAATAAATCGCCTAAAGTTTTCCCCGGCAACGGCGCCAAAATTTGTTTCACTAAAAAGTGTTCGCAATAGAACGAAATCTATCCTAGCACTTAGTAAGTAAAACCCAATGTCGAATCTCGAAGGAAAACTTTGCAGGGCAATTAATTATGTAGTAAATCCTAAACTAGCCTAAAACTAAGAAAGCAAGTACAAAGAATTTGGTTTGGTTTTGTTTTAATCCTAGGCAAGAAAGTAAATAAGCAATTAAATCAAAGCAAGTAAATAAATCTAATCTAGAATGCAAAGAATAAATCTAAACTAATTAATCTAAGGAATTAAATAAAAGCGAATAAACTACCTAGGCATGGAATTGAAAAGAAAGCAATAACGAAAGCAACGAAGAAAACGAATCTAGACATAATAATTAAATCTGAAAATTAAGCGAATAAATCTAACTACGAAAACTTGAAATCGAAAGAATTGAAAACTAAGAAAAACGAATCTAATCTAAGAACTTGAAATCGAACAAACTAAATTAAACGAATGAAACTAAACGAAGCAATTACGAAATTAAATCTAGAACTAAGGAAAGCAATTAAATCAAATAAAAGAAAGCAATAAAGAACTTACGAAATTAAACGAAGAACGAAGAACACGAACTAAAGTAGTAATCTTGAATTAAAAATGAACAACGATCCGGATCGAACAAAGGAAAACTAAACTAGAATGTAATGTGCTGAAAACTAGAGCTAAAACTAAGGTAAAAGGGTGTAAAAGGTTGTAGAATTCGTGTACAAGGGGTAGTCTTTATAATAGGTATGAAAACCTAGTTATAGAAGGAAAGGAAAGCTGGCCGGAACGTTGGACGGTCGTCCAACGTACGTTGGACGCTCGTCCAATGTAGCACTCGCATTGGTGTTGCGCGCCTTTCTTGTTTCGATCGTATCTTCCTCGTCCGAACTCCAAATTGACCTCCGTTTTCGCCTACATGCTCCTATCAAACCCCTCTTCGATATAATGCTTCTTTCTTCTCATTTTCTTCTCATTTCCGTCCTTTTTATCCTACAATACCAAAGACTCCAAAACAACCAAATCATAGCAAAAGACAAACGAAAGAGACACAAAATATAACGAAAACGGACTCGAAAACACTACGAAAATCCTAACATCTAGACACCAATCAAAATCCCCCACACTTAGACCTTTGCTTGTCCTCAAGCAACATAAAAACGAAATAAACAATAGACTCAAGTATTGTGAACTATATAGGCCTCAAAACTTTTCGAAAACAAACTCTCATGATCATGACAAAACTATGCACACAACCTTAGCATCAATCAACACAATCTACTCAACAAGTTCAAAATATGCTAATCCATCAAAGAACGCTCTCCAACATGTGAAATTTATATATGAAAGTGAACACTCAACTCTCTCAAAGAAAAGATGTATAAGATAATGCACATCATAGGGTTCACTCAATATCAATGCAATGCAACATGTTTACCATAGGCTTGCCTTCAATCTCAACATCTCCACCTAATGTAATACTTACAAATTAGGATAAAAAAGGTCTTTATATAAGCTTGTAATGTAGGGATATTGGTTAAGGTAGGGAAAGTATAGGCTAAGTGACTCAAATAAATCTAAATCATCAACCTCTTTTCAACTCCAACCAAAGTATGGATTTTTACTCCATCTTCTACCATCCAACACACCAAATTCAAACTCAAAGATGCTAAAATATCAACTATATAAATCAAAGCTAACTATCCCCTTATGCTTATATTCTTATTCTCTCTTTCTTTTCTCTCTCTCTCTTTTTTTTTTTTTTTTTTTTTTTTTTTTTTTTTTTTTTTCCTAGAGCTCCACTAATAAACGTTCTTTCTAATGTTGAACAACGGCTCTATTTTTTTCTCATCCTTTTTTTTTTTTTTTTTCTAAGCTCATAGGGATAGCTAACTACATAAATCAAGCATCTAAAACTCCTTTCTCCTCCTTCTTCACCACAACCAAATTTTTCTATTCAACTACTTCCATATCACCAACCACAAATACTAAGGATACCCATAACCATCCAAACCTCCTATCATCCGGTTTTACAAAGAACGGCTAACAAAGGCTCAAAAGCGGTAAACAAAGGTTTATGAACAAGGTTAGTGTATAGGGATCATGTGGCTAAAGAAAGATGGCCTAAGATCATCTCCTAGTTCGTAAATATATTAAGGTCTTGATGGAGAAACAAGGCAAGTTCTAGAAACAATGAAGCATGCATGATCACTCAATCAAAGAATAGGCATAAATATGCACAAATGGCTCAACTCTCACTGGTTCAAACTAACTAGAAGTTCTAGAAACAATGAAGCATGCATGATCACTCAATCAAAGAATAGGCATAAATATGCACAAATGGCTCAACTCTCACTGGTTCAAACTAACTAGTTCCCGACATCATAGCATACTTCAAATTCAATGAATAAAATGCGTCGCTTCGCCAAGGTTCCATGCATAATAAAGATCATGAATTTTTCTCCAAAAATCAACCAAAATTTTCTATCATCGGCCAAATCCACAATACTATCATCATATGCTCATTTGACTCAATTAACTCCTAAGACTCAACAAAATTAAACACATCATGCCAAATTTTCAAAGACCCCCCCACACTTAGAATCAAGGAATGACCTCATTGCAAGAAAATAAAATAGAGAAGGGATAGAAGAAACTTATCGCAAGATGACGACCCACACACTTGAAATCCCGAGAAATTCCAAGTAGTACCTACAAAACAAACACAAAACACAATACCAAAGCGTAAAATTGCACAAAATAAAGAAAAAGAAATAAAAGACTCAAAACAAAAATTAAAAGACACAACAATGCTATGGGTTGAAGAAACCTTGGAACCGTGGATCTTTCCAACGGGGATCATTGGGATCCGGAGGCGGCTGAGTTGGGGGCCCGTAATGCGTTGGACGCTCGTCCAACGTAGTTGGACGCTCGTCCAGAGCAACGTTCGCTGGAAAAAACAATTGGGGCTGCTTTACGTTGGACGCTCATCCAACGTGCGTTGGACGCCCGTCCAACGCGACCCTCGCGAAATTTTGCTCGAATTCTCCCTTTTTCTCCCTCTCGAGGCCTTCCGTGCCATTGCCATCCTTAGGAACTATTCCCTGCACGAATATCAAAAAGAAAAACAAACGAAAAATAACAAAAAGAAAAAGAAAATAATTCCTACTCTACAAAAAATAAAATCGAGAAAGTGGGTTGCCTCCCTCCAAGCGCTTGTTTAACGTCGTTAGCTCGACGAAGGATACGATCAATCGAAACCCGTAGCACCAAGCGACATTTGGATGCTCCTTGCGACACACTCACTCTCCCTTCTCAAACAATCTCGAAGATCAAGGACGTGGGCCTCATCAACTCTCGACTCCCCCACACTTAGCTCGTACTCCTCCTCAAACATCTTCGAGTTAAACTCTGCAAGAAAAGATGTTACATAATTGGTGAGGTTAGAAAGAAAAGAATTAACGACAACTTCCACTTTTGATGCATGTTTCGAGTTTTCGTCTTCCACTTCATCAACCTCCTCCTAATTCCCAAGATATTGCTCGATTGTATCCTCTTCCTCATCCACATCCACACAACTAAAGAACTCGTCATCTTCAATGGACTCCTCATCTTCAAAGAATTCTTCTAGAGCCGCTCCCTTGTTAAAAATCTCACAAATATTTTCCTCAACACAAGGGTTAGCAAGCTTAACATAAGAGCATAAATGAAGAGAAGAAGTTGGAATAGAAGGTGAATTTCCAAAAACCGAAAACGTTACCGAACCTCCCTCGCCGGCCATGCTCAATGTGCCGGTACCTACATCAATCCGGGCTCGGGTAGTGGCCATAAACGGTCGTCCCAACAAGAGTAGATGACCGGTTGCGCTCTTAGCTCCCTTGCCTTCATGAAGCACGACAAAGTCGGTAACAACTCGAATTCCACCAACGAGGACAGTAACATCTTCCAAAACTCCCAAAGGCCTGCTCACGGTGCCGTCTGCTAGCTCAATGCGCATGTCGGTAGATTGAAGGACTCTTGAGTTCATCTTCTCGAAAATAGAATACGGCATTAAATTCACCGCAGCTCCTAGATCCATCAATCCCGAGACGGTCTCTCCATTATCCAAAACAATGCTCAAGTCGAAACCTCCCGGATCTCCTCTCTTAGGAAACGAGTTGATAGGCTCGAGATCCTTTCTCTCCTTCCTAGCAACACTCCGAATAGGTGGAACATAAGGATTGAGCGTCTGCTTCTTGTTCTTCACTCTACTCGGGAATGGAATAGGGGGGACGTACGGATCGGGCGTCTTGTGAAGAGGTTTGGCCTCCTTCTCGGCTTCCTCGAACTCCGTACGTGCGTTCTGGGCGTTGGACGCTCCTCCAATGTAGGTTGGACGCTCGTCCAAGGGTGGCTTCGCAGTAGGCTCATCTTCAGCGTTGGACGGTCGTCCAATGT
The DNA here is from genome assembly GCA_029379335.1 of Thymus mandschuricus. Taxonomy (NCBI): domain Eukaryota; kingdom Viridiplantae; phylum Streptophyta; class Magnoliopsida; order Lamiales; family Lamiaceae; genus Thymus; species Thymus mandschuricus. The sequence goes on from CM057072.1 coordinate 12,625,692, forward strand.
ACGTTGGACTCCCGTCCAGCGCGGGCTTCGCTGGAGAAGGAGGTGGAGCTCGTCCAAGGGCTGGCGTGAAGGTGGGCGGTCGTCCAACGTTGGACGGTCGTCCAGAGACGTTGGACGCCCGTCCAACGTGATGTGTTGTACGGTTTTGGCTCGATTCCCAACGCGAATTCGGGCTCCTCCTTTGGCTAGAATGGCTTTGAGTCGACAACGAGCCACCATTGCGTTGTAACACCGTGATTGCATGAGCTTGGTGAGGTGGAACGGGAGGAACATATGGAGGGTATGGGGCTTGCACCTCGTTGGCTTGTTGTGGTTGAATCCCTTGGCTCGGAATTCGCCCCGGTTGTTGCATGAGGTGCATGGAACTAGAAATTTGGCCAATGGCCAACTCGAGCCTCTTTATGTTCGCATCAAGTGCATGGAGACGATCCTCATCGACGGGAGGCTTTTGTGGAGGTCCTTGAGGACGAGAATTTGGGTATGATGGTGGTGGTGTAGGAGTAGGTTGAGGTGGGTAATATGGAGGTGGTGGATAATAGGGATGTGGAGGGTATTGAGGAGGTGGATAATATGGTGGAGAAGGGTAGTAGGGATTTGGTGGAGGAGGATATGGGTTGTTATATGGTGGAGGGCGACGATATTGAAAATTCGGGTTCGTACCTTGCCCTTGAGGTGGTGGTCCTTGTGGCATGTAACCTTGGGCAGCAAAGACATCGGCTCCTCCTTCATGAGTGAATGCTCCCATGTTGTGGCAAACCTCCTTGATGTGTCCCAACTCTCCACAAATTTCGCATTGGTCCGGCTTCCTTTCCTCCTCCTTCGGGGCCGGTGCACTTTGCTTCATCTTCAAGTTTTCGAGATCCCTTAACATGTCGGCCATTTGCTTCTTCAAATCGGGACTCATCGAAATCGCACTCGCCTCCACTTTCCTCGGTCTAGCTGATTTTTGTTGAGAACTCGCAGCGAGCGTCTCGAAAATATCATTCAACTCGTCAGCTGTCTTGACCGCTATGTTGCCTCCGGCCGAACTATCCACCATGAACTGACAAGTTTGGTTGAGGGCGTCGTAGAAATATTGCCAAAGCAACTCCGATGCCATTTGATGATGGGGGCATTGTTGAAGTAGCTCTCGGAACCTCTCCCATGTTTCATGAAACAGCTCATCGTTGTCTTGGGAGAAATTCATAATCTTCGACCGCACCTCTTGAGTCTTGCGGTTCGGGTAGTACTTGAGCATGAACTTCTCACACACCGCATTCCATGTGGTGAGAGAGTTGGCCGGGAGCGCCAAATACCACGACTTTGCTCTATCCTTCAAGGTGTACGGGAAGCACTTCATCTTCAAATTGTCCTCCGTGAGTCCCGAGAGTGGGAAAGTCTGAACCACCGTGCAAAACTCTTGGATGAACGTCAAAGCATCCTCGTTGGGCAGCCCTAGGTAGGATGGGAGCAACGCCATGTGATGAGGTTTAAGCTCATGATTCCTGACCGCTTCCGTCAGGACAATCGCCGAAGTGGTGGCTGTGAATGTGGGGCGAGCAAAATCGCCCATGACTCTAGCTGCCATGGCTTCGGGCTCTGCAAATAACAAGACTAAACCAAAGTCTTGAGAAACGATCTCCTCCTTCTCCTTCGCGGCTAAAATCGCTTTCCTTTGATGGATGTTGTCGAAGTAGGGCGCTAAATTCCTTTGAAGACTTCGGCGACCATGCATAAACAACACTCAACAAAAGGGTTAAACGCACCGAGTGGGAGAAACAAGAAAATCGATAAAAACACAAATAAAAATAAAAATAAAGCAAATAAAAATACTACACAATAAATCGCCTAAAGTTTTCCCCGGCAACGGCGCCAAAATTTGTTTCACTAAAAAGTGTTCGCAATAGAACGAAATCTATCCTAGCACTTAGTAAGTAAAACCCAATGTCGAATCTCGAAGGAAAACTTTGCAGGGCAATTAATTATGTAGTAAATCCTAAACTAGCCTAAAACTAAGAAAGCAAGTACAAAGAATTTGGTTTGGTTTTGTTTTAATCCTAGGCAAGAAAGTAAATAAGCAATTAAATCAAAGCAAGTAAATAAATCTAATCTAGAATGCAAAGAATAAATCTAAACTAATTAATCTAAGGAATTAAATAAAAGCGAATAAACTACCTAGGCATGGAATTGAAAAGAAAGCAATAACGAAAGCAACGAAGAAAACGAATCTAGACATAATAATTAAATCTGAAAATTAAGCGAATAAATCTAACTACGAAAACTTGAAATCGAAAGAATTGAAAACTAAGAAAAACGAATCTAATCTAAGAACTTGAAATCGAACAAACTAAATTAAACGAATGAAACTAAACGAAGCAATTACGAAATTAAATCTAGAACTAAGGAAAGCAATTAAATCAAATAAAAGAAAGCAATAAAGAACTTACGAAATTAAACGAAGAACGAAGAACACGAACTAAAGTAGTAATCTTGAATTAAAAACGAACAACGATCCGGATCGAACAAAGGAAAACTAAACTAGAATGTAATGTGCTGAAAACTAGAGCTAAAACTAAGGTAAAAGGGTGTAAAAGGTTGTAGAATTCGTGTACAAGGGGTAGTATTTATAATAGGTATGAAAACCTAGTTATAGAAGGAAAGGAAAGCTGGCCGGAACGTTGGACGGTCGTCCAACGTACGTTGGACGCTCGTCCAATGTAGCACTCGCATTGGTGTTGTGCGCCTTTCTTGTTTCGATCGTATCTTCCTCGTCCGAACTCCAAATTGACCTCCGTTTTCGCCTACATGCTCCTATCAAACCCCTCTTCGATATAATGCTTCTTTCTTCTCATTTTCTTCTCATTTCTGTCCTTTTTATCCTACAATACCAAAGACTCCAAAACAACCAAATCATAGCAAAAGACAAACGAAAGAGACACAAAATATAACGAAAACGGACTCGAAAACACTACGAAAATCCTAACATCTAGACACCAATCACTACTCTCCACCACCACCTTACTACCCACCTCCAGAATATCCACCCAATCCATATTATCCACCACCTCCATATTACCCACCGCAAACCTCTTATCCACCACCACCGACACTTCGTACACCTCGTCCCCAAGGGCCACCACAAAAGCCTCTCGTTGATGAGAGCCTTGCTACGTTCCTTCATGAAGCAAAGTTAGCCCGTGAGGCTCAAGATGCTACTATCAAGAGGCTCGAGACGGCCATTGGGCAAATTTCGGGATCCATGCATCTTATGCAACAACCAGGGCGAATTCCTAGCCAAGGGATTCAACCACAACAAGCTCATGAGGGTCCAGGACCATATCCTTCGTATGTACCGCCGTGCCCACCACACCAAGCTCAGGCCGTGTCCATGTTGAGGAGCGGACGGCAAGTGGATGACGGAGTTACGATGCCACCTCAAGGTCGCATGGGAGATCGATGGGGCCCGAGCCCTCATTGGAACGGACCGCAAATGCCGGCAGCAACCTTCGGCCAACATACCCGTCAAGATCCGAATCTGGACGGTCGGCCAGAAGTTGGCAGATCGGCCAAGTCGCAGCATCAACAAACTCGTCCAGAAGGGAGTCTGGACGATCGTCCAGACTCTGGCCGATCGGCCAAACCCCTCAACACTCGCCCAAGTCCAGAAGTTGATCTGGACGATCGTCCAGGTCACCACGATTCTGGACGATCGTCCAAACCCGGCGACAGCAGCGAGTATTCCAAGGACGAGAAGAAGGATACTCATGTTCTCCACAAGACGTCGAATCCCTATGTTCCTCGTATTCCATACCCGAGCCGAGTGAAGAACAAGAAGCGGGATCAACAATTCATGGACCTCTACAAGCTTATATCCAAGGTAAACGTGAACTTTCCCCTGCTCGATGTTATTCACAATGCGACACCATTTGTGAGGTTCGCAAAGGAGTTGACGTCGAGGAAGAAACCGTTCGATGAGTCGGAGACAATCATGGTGTCGGAGATGGCGACATCGATTATGCAACACCCTCTTCCACCTAAGCAATGGGATCTAGGTTCTTTCATTATCACTATCTCTTTAGGTAATGGTAAGGAAGCATGTCGTATGCTAGATTTAGGGATTTAGGTGCCGGTATTAATCTTATGCCTTATTCTATCTTTGAGCAATTAAAGTTAGGTGAACTTAAACCCACTCGCACGAGTCTTTAATTGACTGATAGGTCTATTAGGTACCCTAGAGGTATTATTGAGGATATTCTTGTTCGTGTGGGAGAGGAGGGGGGGGGGGGGGTTTAATTGTTCCCGGTTATTTTATTGTTCTAGAGATAGGCGACGTACAAGAGAATGGTATTGAGCACACACTTTTGCTAGGTCGTCCTTTCATGGCAACTACTAATACTTTGATTGATGTGAAGAGTGGTGTCATTAAGATGTCCGTGTTGGGTGAGGATGCTTCGTTTTCTGTGCATAAGAGTCGGCCTATGTCTTCGGTCAATTTAATTGATAATTGTTCTTTCATCGATAAGATTGATGCCTTGGCCGAGTGTTCTTTTGTGCAGGATTATGATACCGAGGAGGTATTTTGGGGATCTGGAGATCAAATCGAGAGGGATATCGGAATCAAGCTTCTGTTTCCACCTCAAGATCTGGAACCCGGCTCGAAAATTCCGGAGCCGTTAGAGTTGAAAGAACTACCTTGACATTTAAAATATGTATTTTTAGAGGAAGGTAGACAAAAACCCGTAGTAATTTCTTCTTCTTTGTCTCTTGCAGAGGAATGAGCTTTGGTGGACATACTTAAGGAGAACAAGCTGGCTTTTGGATGGAGCTTGGCGGACATTCGAGGAATTAGCCCGGCCACTTGCATGCACTGGATCAATCTCGAAGAAGGCGCTCGCCCCAAATGAGACGGTCATAGGAGGCTCAACCCGATGCTCATGGAGGTCGTACGCAAGGAGATTTACAAGCTATTCGCGGAGGGCATTATTTATGCCATCGCCGATAGTTAGTGGGTCAGCCCGGTGCACATCGTTCCGAAGAAGGGAGGAATTACGGTGACAAAGAATGAGAAGGATGAGCTGGTTGCCTCCCGCCCGATTACCAGTTGGAGGATGTGCATCGATTATAGGAAGCTCAATGCTTCCACTAAAAAGGACCACTTCCCTCTCTCCTTCATTGATCAAATGTTAGATAAATTAGCCGGGCAGGAATTTTATTGTTTTCTTGATGGCTTGTCAGGTTATTACCAGATTGTTATAGCTCCGGAGGATCAAGCAAAGACGGCCTTTACAAGTCCTTATGGGACTTATGCCTATCGAAGGATGCCATTTGGTCTCAGCAATGCACCGGGTACGTTCCAAAGATGCATGATGTTAATATTCTCAGAATTTATTGGTGATTTTGTAGAGATCTTTATGGATGATTTTTCTATTTTTGGTTCGTCTTTTCATGATTGCTTGATGAAAATAGAGAGAGTCCTTAAGAGATGCATTGATAGTGGTCTTACCTTGAGTTGGGAGAAAAGTCATTTTATGGTTAAAAGTGGTATTGTTTTGGGTCATGTGGTCTCGAGTAAGGGTATAGAGGTCGACAAAGCGAAAGTGGAGGTGATTGAAAAATTAACACCACCTAGTGATGTCAAAGGTATTAGGAGTTTCCTTGGTCATGCGGGTTTTTATCGGAGATTTATTAAGGATTTTTCTAAAATTAGCCAACCTCTTTGTCGTCTTCTCGCTCAAGATGTCCCTTTTCACTTTGATGATTCTTGTATGAATACTTTTCTCACTCTCAAAGAAAAACTTATCTCTGCGCCTGTTGTTGTTGGTCCCGATTGGTCAATACCTTTTGAAATCATGTGTGATGCTTCTAATAATTTCGTGGGGGCTGTTTTGGGTCAAAGATTCAATAAGATGCTTAGGTGATTTACTATGCTAGTTTAACTCTTAATCATGCTCAAGTGAATTACACCACCACCGAACAAGAAATGCTTGTTGTTGTTTTTACCTTAGATAAATTTAGATCATATATCATAGTGTCTAAGGTGATTATTTATAGTGATCATGGTGCATTAAAACATCTTTTGACTAAAGCCCAAGCCAAACCTAGGTTGATTAGATGGGTCTTGCTTCTACAAGAGTTTGATATTGAAATTCATGATAGGAAAGGTAGTGATAATCTTGTAGCTGACCATCTCTCTCGTCTTGATTTACCTCCCCCTTATGCTTCTCTTGATTATATGTGTGATTCTTTTCCTTTTGAGAATGTGAATGAAGTGGATGTTGCCCCTTGGTTTGCCAATATTGCTACCGATAAGGACACTAAACCCGTCCTTAACGCTCAAGAAGAGAAAATGTTTCTTCGTTTGTGCAGGCAATACTATTGGGAGGACCCCCACTTGTTCAAGCTTGGGAAGGACGAGGTGATTCGACGGTGCGTTCCCGACCACGAGCAAGCTGAGGTGTTGAGACATTGTCATGAGAACCGAGTGGAGGCCATTTTGGTGGGCAAAAGACTGCACATAAGGTACTTCAAAGTGAACTATATTGACCCACTCTTTTTAAGGATGCCCAAGCCTTTTACCTTTCTTGTGATAGTTGTCAACGTGTCGGCTCGATTAGTCGATGCAATGAGATGCCTTTAAATCCTATCTTGGTGGTCGAGGTATTTGATGTATGGTGAATTGATTTTATGGGTCCTTTTCCTAAATCTCATGGATTCGAATATATTTTACTTGCCGTTGATTACGTGTCTAAGTGGGTTGAAGCCATCCCCAAGAAGACATGTGACTCTCACGTTGTCTTGAAGTTTGTGCAGGAAAACATTTTGTGTAGGTTTGGTTTCCCTCGTGTGATCATTAGTGATGCGGGAAAACATTTTTGCAACAAGCTGTTCGAGAAGCTCATGAAGAAGAACGCCATCACTCACAAGGTGGCGACTCCCTATCATCCACAAACTTCGGGAAAAGCGGAGACGAGCAACCGGCAAATTAAAGGGATCCTTGAGAAGACGGTGAAGCCATCAAGGAAGGATTGGGCCGACAAATTGAACGACGCTCTATGGGTATATCGCATGGCTTACAAAGGCGTGCTAGGGATGAGTCCCTATAGGCTCGTCTACGGTAAGTCGTGCCACTTGCCCGTAGAGATTGAGTTCAAGGCGTATTGGGCCCTCAAGCGCATCAACTTCGACCTCGAGGACGCACACGATCGAAGGGTCTTGCAAATGGAGGAGCTCGATGAGCTTGGGAATGAAGCCTATGACAACACCAAGATCTACAAGGACAAGGTGAAGCGTCTACATGATAGACGAATAGCCTACAAGGAGTTCAAACCCGGAATGAAGGTACTTCTCTTTCACTCTCGACTTCGATTATTTCCGGGTAAGCTTAAGTTTAGGTGGGGAGGTCCATACACGTTTGTCCAAGTCTTTCCATATGGTGCAGTGGAGATCAAGAACGAGGAATCAGGATACATCTTCTCGGTCAATGAGCAACGATTGAAGCCATACATCGAAGGGACGACATTGCTGCACACGGTGGAGACGATTCTTATCTCCGACCCCCACTTTCCTAGTGAATTTTTGGTACGCCAAGCTAATGACGTTAAACAAGTGCTTGGTGGGAGGCAACCCACATATATAAAAAAAAATAGTTAGGATTATTTTTTTTCGTTTTTCGTATTTTCTCTTGTTTCTTTGATTTTTCGTTTTAGTTTAGTGTTTGTGCAGGATTCAGCATTGGGAGTCCAGAACAACATCTGGACGATCGGCCAAGTCTCTGGCTAATCGTCCAAAAGAGGTGAAAACGAGTCAAGTCCAGAACCTAGCCTGGCCGATCGGCCAACTCCAGCACGCTCGTCCAAGCCCCACCGTGCTTGTCCAACCCTTTATGCACAACATTTTCCAAAATCGAATTTGGACGATCGTCCAGACCCATGGGCCCAGTCCTTTTTTGATTCAAAATCAATTTTTCACGTCTTAACCTAGATTTCATCCCCTCTTTCTATTTTACTTCCTCTCAGCCACACGAAACCAGCTGCCGACGCCATCTTCAGAAACCGTAGCCGCCTAAACCACCGCAGCACCGTCGCCGGTTCGCCAACAGCCGCTCGTTCCCATCGTCAAAGCCACCAGCCACCGCCGTCCTCATTCACCATAGCACCACACCGTCGTCTCTTCGCCATCGATAACCAGCCGCAGGCAGATCTTTTCCTTTCCTCTCTCTTTTTCATTTTGTGTATAGTGGGCGTGGGGTGTGTGTTATTGTGCATTGGTTTTTGTTGGTTTTGCAGGTTCGCGAAATTACCGTCGCCGTCGTAGAAGAGTTGCCGCTGTCGCTGCCGTTTTGCTCACCCTCGTTGTCCGTGCTCGGCTAGACCCAACAGCATGACCGTCCAGAACAATACTTGGCCGACCTGCCAAACCCCCTGTGCATTCTGGACGATCAACCAGAACGGAATCTGCCCGAATTTTCATCCTCGATGTTCGAGCTCGTTTTTGTTCCAACTTCCATTCCATCCTTCACAGCAGCACCATGCCTCGTTCGAACTATGAGCGAACTCTCGACCGCCACAACCCAAACCTCAACGAACAAGATTACGGTCGTGTTCAAGGGGTACCTTTCGTCACCAATAGGAGGTCAGTAAGATAAACGGCATGGAGGTATATTTGTTGTGGTGTGCCAAGTTTAACAGGAAGGTGTGCTTAGCTCTGTTCATTTGGTCGCAAATAGCTAATGTGCAATCTAAGAGAGGTGCCCATCCCACACTCGGCGACATTGCAACAACACTTGCTCGCCACTTTGGAGTGGACATTTATGACGCACCAGGTTTGGTGCAGAGCGTGGAGATGACTCCCACCGAGTTGATCAATGCCCATTTGATGAGGGACTGTGGAGTTACCCCAGTTGAGGCCCGTGCTACGGTCTGAGCTCACTTTGCTGACCCACACCGAATACCGAGAGCCAAGGACGAGGAAGAAGAGGAAGGAGAAGAAGAGCAAGAAGAAGAAGGGGGTGAAGAGCAAGAGGAAGAGGAGCAATGAGAGGTTCCAGCTGATGATGACTTGCTAGTTCATCATTATACATGTCGAGAGAGGGTCCGGGCTCGTCAGGCCATGGAGCAGGAGGTGCTGTCCTATTTTACTGATTTTAAGACGAATTTTGTTGAGTTTCAGACTGAGCTATTCACTCGTTTCGACACCTTGACCACTCAAGTGTCGAATTTGGATGGCCGAGTTCACAACATGGAGCAGCATCTCTCTCGATACACCAACTTCTCGGTTGGATCCACCTCTACTCAGCAGCCTCAAGATCCCTATGATCCTCGTTTCCGGGATCCCAATGATCGTCACTGATTGTCACTTTTGGGACCCACAAAACAGAGGTCCTTTCCATCATTTTAAGCCATATTTTGAGTCTTGTTAGTTTTAGTTTTGAGTCTTTTATTTTGTCTTGTGCAGTTTTATGCTTTGGTGTTTTGTCCTTGTGTTTGTTTAGTAGGTACTAACTTGGAGTCTCTCGGGGTTTCGAGTTTGTTCGTAGTCGTCATGCGTTAAGTTCTCTTTTCATTCTCCTTTTTATTTTCTTGCAATGGGGACAATGCTTGATTTTAAGTGTGTGTGGGGGGGGGGGGGGGGGGTCTTTGACAAAACATGTTCAGCGTGGTCCCTTTGAGTTTGAATGACATGATGACGTGATATTGGAGTTGTCGAACTTAGATTGTCGAAACTAGGATAGCTCTGAAGTTGACTTGCGATAGCGTGGTCGTTTGTGAGTAGTCGTGGGGCATGTTCTTGTTTCGTAATATGAGGTGAAAAGTTTTTGATTCGGATTATGAGTGAATTGCATTGAAGGGTTGACGTATATTTGATCTTAGCTCACTTCCCTATATGTGTTAAAAAAAATGTGCTTTGTTGTGAAAAAGAGTTGGTAGGATTTTGCTCCTCTTACTTGTAACGTATGAAAATACTAGAGTAATGAGAATGAGAAACCACATGAAAAGGCTTTGAGAGACCCTCGAATGATTAAATTTCATGAACTATATCCTAGGTGATACTCGTATATGTGTGAATAATGTAGTGTTCGTAGGTACTCTACTTCCCTTGACAATGAGTACGGGAAACCGCACTAGGATGCTCGATGAGACCCATCGATGATTGTGCTTTGAGTTGAATAAAAAGTGAAGTAGGCTAAGGGATTAATATGTTGACAATTCGAGGCTTGTGAGATGTGTGATATATCGAAAATCGGATCCTCATATTTGAATTGAGTTAATGGGCCACATGATTGTTCGTATTTGATTGTGCATTTGCTCGCTGATATTAGAGTAGTCTAGGTTTTGATTTGATAAGTTTGACGATACCTACTTCGTGTTGTTGAGTTGATTGAACTTGGGTTGATTGTGTTGAATGTGTTTGCTTGAGGACAAGTATTAGCGATAATAATAATTGATATTATCGTATCTTGTATATTTTTGATAGTTGTTTACTTTCCTTAATTTTAGGATCTCTTGTACTCTATATTTACCCTCTCAATACAATTGTTATCTTGAGGCAAATATTCCCTCCTAGCATGGTATCAGCCTAAGTTTGGCGTGAAACCCTATTTTCCCCTCTCTGCCGCCACCCCTCTTCCACTGCACAGATCCGACGCCATGGCTTCCACAGATATTCCTTCTCTTCCCCTCTCCACCATGATTCACATGGTAAATATTAAACTCTCTTCCTCCAATTACCTACTGTGGCACGCTCAAATTGAGCCCCTCCTCACCAGCCAACAGTTCATGCCGCTGCTCGACGGCACATCTTCCCCTCCTCCGCCAACAATTTCCAACACCAACGGTATCGCCACCCCTAATCCCGCCTACACAACGTGGCAGCAACGTGATCAACTAATTAAACTCTTTCTTGTATCCACTCTCACGGAGGAATCCATGGCGGTTGTCATTGGTTGCAAATCGTCTCGCGATGTATGGACTGCGCTGTCTCGCGCCTACAGCCACGGCTCCAAAGCTCGCGAACTCAGCCTGAAAGACTACCTCTTGTCGACAAAACGGGGGGATAGGTCTATCGCTGATTATGCGCGGCACTTCAAGAATCTGAGCGATCAACTTACCGCTATTGAGAGGCCGATTGACGAATCAGATAAATCTCACTGGTTTTTGAGAGGTCTCGGGTCTGACTTCTCCAGCTTCACGACGGCTCAAATGGCCCAGGACCCGCTGCCTGACTTCACAACGCTCGTTGCTCGTGCACAAAGTCATGAGTTATTTCTAAAATCTCTTAATCAATCTAATGCTTCGCAGGCTGCTTTTACTGCCGTTAATCGCGGTCAAGGCCAAAACACAGGACGGGGTCGCGGTTCAAATAATAGAGGCCGCGGTGGTCAGAATTCTAACAACAATCGGGGACGCAAGAACTACACCCCACGTTGTTTCTTTTGTCGCGAGACTGATCACGATGGTTTTGACTGTCCCAAACAGTTCGACCGCAACTATGATCGTTCATGTCGTCCGCCGCCGCCGAATACAGCAAATCTTGTAGAAGCTTTTTCTGCAGGTTGCAATATTTCTCCAGTCAATCCATCAGATTGGTATTGGACACTGGGGCGTCGGCTCATATGGCTGCAGGCACATCTAATTTGGATAATGTCTCTACTTATTCTGGCACCGACCATGTGACGGTCGGTAACGGTGCGAATCTCTCAATTTCTCACACCGGTTCTCTTTCTCTTTTGCATGCTATTACCTTACGAGATATTTTGGTTGTGCCTGGTTTAACTAAGAATTTATTGTTTGTGAGCAAGTTAACTCGTGATTTTCCCGTTCAAGTGATTTTCACTGACTCGCAGTTTCGTATTCAGACTCGGGATACGGGCAAGGTTCTCGCAACAGGAACTCGTGATCGAGGACTCTATTTGTTGGACTCTACTGCACATGCCCTCTCTGCAGTCTTGAAGAACAAGAATTTGCAAGCTTCTTTTGAATTATGGCATTTTAGACTTGGGCATGTTGCTCCTTCTATTATTTCTTTGCTGCGGAACTGTGGTTTACTCTCTGTCACCTCTATACTCCCTTCACCCAAAGTTTGCAAGTCATGTCAATTAGCCAAGAGTACTCGATTGCCATATGTTATGAATGCTAAACGCGCTACTAATATTTTGGATTTGATTCATTGTGATCTATGGGGTCCTGCGCCTGTTGCATCTGTTTCTGGTTTTCGCTACTATGCCATCTTCATAGATGATCACTCTCGTTTTTGTTGGTTCTACCCCTTGCTTGCGAAATCTGATTTTGTGGATGTCTTTATGAATTTTCAAACATATGTTGAGAATCAATTCTCTTGCAAAATAAAGCAATTTCAAAGCGACGGAGGTACCGAATTCACAAATAACCGCTTGAAACGACACTTCTTATCCTGTGGCATTCGACATCTCATGTCTTGTCCATACACTCCGGCTCAGAACGGCCGCGATGAGAGAAAGCACCGCCATATAACCGAAATGGGTCTTGCTCTTCTTTTTCATTCGTCAGTTCCCTTATCTTACTGGGTCGATGCTTTTAGTACAGCAGTCTATACAATTAATCGGCTCCCAACTGATGTACTTGGCAAAAAGTCACCATTCGATGTCATTTTTAACCGACCTCCTACCTATGATTGTTTTCATGTCTTCGGTTGCAGGGTTTTTCCATGTTTGCGTGATTATGCGAAAACGAAATTTGAGCCTCGCAGCTTACCGTGTGTTTTCCTTGGGTATAGCACATCTCATAAAGGCTTTCGGTGTCTAGATCCTTCCACTAAGCGGGTTTACATCACACGGCATGCCAAATTCGATGAGGAATGCTTCCCTTTCGCTGCTTCTCCAACCTCTCGGCCAAGCTCTTCTCTCATTGTCTCCGACTTTCTTGATGCCTCTGAATCAGTGGATATTGTTCATGATAGTGGGCCTGACCACTTGCCTAGAGCACCTTATGCAGCACTTGATGATATCGATCAACAACCACCTGCTCCACCACATGTAGTACCTCCGCCAGACCCGATTCCCGCAGGTTCACCGCCTCCTACTCACCCACACAATGAGCCTCATGCACTGGAGCCGTTGGCAGCCACCTCTCAATCCTCCTCTTATGCGCACTCATCCCATGTGTACTCGTGCTCAATCGGGTATCTTCAAACCACGTTATCCTGCCGATATTGCACTTGTTGAAAGTCATTGCTTATACTCAGCTCTCACTGCCGTTTCGGAACCCAAAGGTATCAAGTCTGCCATCAAGCACTCTCATTGGGTTCAAGCCATGAATGAAGAAATGGTTGCTCTTCGTCGAAATCGGACATGGGATCTTGTTCCTCGGCCACCAAACACAAACATTGTAGGCTCCAAGTGGGTATACCGCACCAAACTCCTCGCAAATGGTTCGGTTGATCGATACAAAGCCCGTCTAGTCGCACAGGGTTTCAGCCAAATTCCTGGGTTCGATTTTACTCACACGTTCAGTCCAGTGGTGAAGGCATCTACGGTTCGAATAATCTTATCTCTTGCTGTTATGTATTCATGGCCGTTGCATCAACTAGACGTTAAGAACGCATTTCTAAATGGTTTTCTTGCAAAACCGGTTTACATGGCACAACCCCCGGGTTATGTTGATCCCTTACGCCCGGATCATGTTTGTCGTCTAAAAAAGGAGTTATACGGCCTTCGTCACGCTCCTCTAGCCTGGTATCAACGATTTCGCGCATTCCTTCTTCAGCTTGGTTTTCTGTGCAGCAATGCCGGCACATCTCTATTCATTTTCTGCCGAGGCGGAGTTCTCATCTACCTACTTGTCTATGTAGATGACATCATTGTTACTAGCAATAATGCTTCCTCTCTCTCAGTGCCTTGTTGTCTCGTCTGCGCAAGGAATTCGCTATTACAGATCTTGGACGTCTCGGTTATTTTCTTGGCCTTGAAGTCTCCTATCCTTCGTCTGGTCTTTTTCTTAGCCAGTCAAAGTATGCTCGGGATATATTGGCTCGTGCCGATCTCCTAGACTCAAAACCGGTTTCTACACCTCTTGCTCCAGGTATTACGCTCACTACTGCAGGCACCGAATTCTCGGATCCTACACTTTATCGATCATTGGTTGGTGCATTACAATATTTGACCATCACTCGCCCAGATATTGCTTACTCGGTGAATACTGTCAGTCAGTTTCAGCAACACCCCACTATTGATCATTTCCGGGCAGTGAAACGCATCCTTCGCTATGTTAAAGGAACTCTTGGATTTGGGTTATCATTCTCTCCGGACACCTCCTGTCTTCTAGGTTATTCCGATGCCGATTGGGCCAGGTGTTTAGATACTAGACGCTCCACATATGGATATGCTATCTACCTCGGTCCAAATCTCATCTCTTGGAGTGCCAAGAAACAACCAACTGTATCTTGATCAAGTTGCGAATCCGAATACTGCGCTCTAGCCAATACGTCGGCTGAACTAATTTGGGTCTGCAATGTGCTTCGAGATCTTCGTGCACTCCCCCCGTCGCCTCCGATCCTGCTTAGCGACAAAAAGAGTGCACTTTTCCTCACACAAAATCCCATCTCGCACAAAAGGGCAAAGCACATTGACATTGATTGTCATTTTGTACGAGAGCTTGTTGAAAGTGGTCGCTTGTCCACTCGCTTCGTGCCATCTTCTCTTCAAATTGCCGATATATTTACGAAGAGTCTACCGCGTCCACTTTTTGAAATGTTTCGGTCCAAGCTGCGCGTTGATCTCAATCCCACGCTTCGCTTGAGGGGGGGTATTAGCGATAATAATAATTGATATTATCGTATCTTGTATATTTTTGATAGTTGTTTACTTTCCTTAATTTTAGGATCTCTTGTACTCTATATTTACCCTCTCAATACAATTGTTATCTTGAGGCAAATATTCCCTCCTAGCAACAAACAAAGTTCTAAGTGTGGGGGTTTTGTTTGGTGTTTAAATGTTCGGTTATTGTTAGTCTTTTCGTGTCCGTTTTCGTAGTATTTTCGTGTCTTTTCGTGTGTCTTTGGCTATGGATTGGTTGTTTGGAGTTTTGGTTATTGTAGGTATAAAAGGCGAGAAATTGGAGGAAAACGGGAAGAAAAGGTCAAGAATTGAAGGAGTCGAGAAGGGGCAGTTTGGAAGTTGGACGATCGGTCGAGGCTTGGCCGATCGGCCAAAGATGAGAAGAAAAGGGCATGAAGGCAGAGCCGAGTCTGGACGATCGTCCAGGTACTTGGACGATCGGCCAGTTGCTTTTGCACGAGGATTTCCAGAACATAATCCTAACGATCGTCCAGACCCCTAGGGTGTTCTGGACGATCGTCCAAACCCCCGACGCCAGCTGTTCGTTTCCTTTTATGATTAGGTTTTCTACTTATTATAAATACTAGTACTTTGGGACGAATTTGGGACACCTTTTACCTTTGTTTAGCTTTTATTTTCAGCACTAAATACTCTAGCTTTTGTTTTCTTTTGTTCGATCCGGATTGCTACTTTGTTCGTTTTAATTCAAGACTATTTTCTTTAATTCGTGTTCTTCGCTCTTCGTTTCGATTCGTAAGTTCTTTATTGATTTTATTTTGTTTGATTTATTGCTTTCGTAATTCTTAGATTTACTTTTGTAATTGCTTCATTTAATTTTGTTCGTTCGTTTTCAAGTTATTAGTTTAGATTCATTTTTCTTAGTTTTCAATTCCTTCGTTTTTCAAGTTTTCATAGTTAGATTTAATTACTTAGTTTTTTCAGATTTACTTTGTTAGCCTAGATTCGTTTCTAAATAGTTTTCATTCTTGTTTAATGCTCTAGATTAATTAGTTCGATTTATTCCTTTGCTTTCTAGATTAGTTTATTTATTTGCTTTGATTTACTTGCTTATTTACTTTCTTGCCTAGAATTTAAACCAAAAACCCAAAATAAATTCTTTTACTTGATTTCTTAGATTTTAGGCTAGTTTAGGTTGTTTTTACTATACAGCATTTGCCCTGAAAAGTTTTCCTTCATGATTCGACAATAGGGTTTTTACTTACTATGTGCTAGGATTGATTTCGTTCTATTGCGAACACTTTTTAGTGAAACAATGATATATGTAAATTACCTAATATCTCACTTGATACAAAGGGGGTCCAAAGTAAAAAAAAATTAAGGTGGCGCTCATGAAGCTACAAAGCAATCGAGAAATACCCATGTTTCATCTGAATTTTATTTGAGAACTTGGTGGATAAGATGTGGGCAATAATGGAAAAGTGAAGACGATGACTGAGATGACACTTGCCAGTTGATAGAGATCAAGATATCTAGATTGAAGAGAGCTCATGACCAAGCGGTATGGTAAAAGAAGTTTGAGCATGAGCAAAAAAGGTTGTTCCATGAATCAGATAGTAAGATTGAGGAAGTAAGCTGAGCCAACGACACTAAACAAAGAAGCTGATCAGGAGGCAACCTGTTATGATTTTTCTAAATTTTTGCATTTTTGTTTAGTTGATTTTGAATTTTTATAAGGATTAACTCGACTTAACTCTAACCCTTTGCCTCAGAACAAACTGTGTGAGTGCGAAAGGTTGTTCCTTATGTTTTGTAATAGGCACCTAATGCAAGTCTTACTTGAGGAGGTGTGTTTTCTCCACCGGTGCATGGATAGGTCAAGAAAAATGACGAGACAAAAGTGGTTGAAGTGGTGTAAGGAGAAGTCTAGGAGGAGACCGAGCAGCGACATGAATTTTGCAGTCTTAAAATGCACTTTAAGAACACCCTGACCAAGTCTCCCTACATCATCTATCCTTAGCTCACTTGCACACTTTCTTTAGCAAGTTGTTCAACCTTTTTGATATCCACTATGATGTAGTCGAAGCTCGATCAGGAACATGCAATTTAAGCTCCATGTTTCCAACACGAGTGCAAGATGATTTGATGGCCACCTTGACCAAGATTTTAGATGACTTAAGGCAACATTTTAAAAATAAGATATAGTTTAAGAACATGTTAGCAACTTTCAAAAGTTTGGAGCTCTACCCCTGAATAATCAAAATTTCTCATTTTTTGTGCAAAAAATTATTCCAGACGCAATGGTGCAGTCAATTATAGATTTTGATAAACAATTTTTACTCAATTTTAGTTCGAAAGTCAAGAAATTAAATCGGGCTTAGCCCTCTAGCCTATTTCAGCCCAATTACCCAATTTAGTCTATACTAACTCCAGACGTATCCAACCAAGCCCCAATATTACGAAAAATATCTATAAGTTTATTACTATAGTAGGGAGTGACTAGATGACCAATTCGACGATATTGAAGCACAAATTCTTTTGTAGGCCCGTTAAGAATTAAATTCAATATATACACCAAATTCCATCATATAATCACACCAGGACATCAAGCTTAGAACATATTGCACATAAATTCATGTATAATGCTATAGCCATTGAGGTGGGTTTATGCTTAAATAAACTCACACACTACACATAAATTCGTGTATAATGCTATAGCTATCGAGGTGGGTTTATGCTTAAATAAACTCACACACTACGTTTTTACATGCTTTCGTCTATAAATATAAATGGTTTACTGTGTACTCGGTCAATGTGGTTTGACGTGGCATGCATGCGGAATTTCGGCATAAACCATAGAATAACTTTGGGTGTTCACATAGGGTCTTTCTCTATACCATGTTAATGAGCGCATGAAAATATATGATTACTAGTCAACCATGTTTCCTAAGCTATCATTTCATGATAAATTGAAAAAATATGTTTACAAAATGTCCAACTATGTGTTTAAGCACTCATTTTATCCAAATACTTTTAAATGTTTCTAGGTACTATGGATGGCAAGCGAAGGACGTGGGCCAATATGATTCATTATGCTTTTGACCAACTTTTATTGAATCATTTCGAATCCATATTTATGTATAAGGGTCAGCTAATATGTATTAACATGCTTCCGCTTGCTTTTTTTTTAAAATTTATAATTCTTGACTTGTTACTAAACCTGAAATATTATTGTTACGTCTTGTTACCAAAAAAAAATATTATTGTTACGTATGATCCAACTTGATCATGTGACTTATTGACTTCTAATTAGTTGACCGAATATTAATGTTTAAACAATATTTGATACTTTTGACTATTCAACAATTTCCTTCTTTGGATAACAACCATTTGATTTAGTATGTTTCCTTTGTTGATGTTATAAATAATTGAACTCGTCACCTTCGCCTCCAACAAGCCCCTCACCGTGTTGTAGCGCGGCCACACTGTCCTCCTTCGCACCCCTCCTACGCCAACAACCATCACAACCGTTATCGATTCGGATGACGAAGCCCCTCAAAGTCCCCCCCACAACCTCTTAGACTCTAGCTTCGCTACTTCACAACTGCATAATTTTACCTTCAATGAAAGAGCACATTCTACTTATTCCACAAACGTTTCTCAAACTTCTGCGTTGGCAATAGGCCTGGAAGACTGGAGAGTTGTATTGCTACCCTAAAAGATTCCGAAATTGACAACTCAAATACCCTAGAAAAATATCAACAAATAAAAATCTAAATTTTACAAAACACTCATTATGAAACGACGTCGTTGTTTTACACCTCAGCGGACATAAATAAATAAAAATTGACATGTAGGATCCATGTTAGTTTTTGTTTAGTCAAAGATCCAATTTGTCAAAAAATCGTACAAGTTGCAAAGTCCATGAGTTTATCGGATTGTTGGGAATTGTTAAGGATTCATTTGCTTAGGGGGAACCTACTGGGATGCTTTAATAAAATTTATTATGTATTTTTGAATAGATCCCAAAACCCTCTATGTAGATCCTATTCCCAAGCGACCCTATTTTGATTAGATAAGATATAAATTTTCAAGCTAATTATGTTAGGAAAGCTTGTTTCATTTTAGTCGCTTCAGGTATAGACTGCAGGTTTCAAGCGAAGCGAGAAGACCACTCGCTTGAGTGTGTTTTGAAGCGAAGCGAGTCAACCCGACTACACTAAAGCGAGCGTCTAGACTAAAGCGAAGCGAGCAAGTACCAAAGCGTGAAAGCGACAGTTCAACTTCAAACTCAAAGTTCAAACTCAGTCAAGTGAAGATCAACCGCATTTATTGCAGATCTCCACGTGGCTCATGAAGATTGGAGTATAGAGTTGACCGGCTAGACCGACAAGCAGCCGCAAGAGTACTGGAGGAGCCCAGTTACTGTTACGCTTGGCTCTTTGCCAAATTGGGAAAAAGACAAGCGAGCATCAGAAAAAAGCTGCAGGTCAAGCCAAGTATTGTCGAGTGTGGAGGGACAAAGCCACCAACCTTCAAATGGCTCCAGTCCATCCCTCACACTATAAATAGAGGCATGCAGAGAAGAGAAGATTAGAACACTTCCTTGAAATTTCCAGCGCTCAAAGCAAACAAGCACTCACGATTTCCAACAATCATACTTCATGAGTTCTTGTAAGAAAGTGTTCCCAAGTTTCAGTTCCATAGAAACTTGTCTCTGCAACCCTCACTCACTAGATCTAAGCCACTATACTTATCCAAGCTTAGAAGAAGAATCCTAACCCTTACATTCACAGTAAAGGATTCTTCACTTAGAGTGTTTTTCAACCCAACCCAAACCTTTGTTTGTCAAGAGTGTTAGTGTTGTAGTTTTAAAGGTTGCTGTAAGATCTAAGCTTTGCAAAAAGCTCGATCAGTGTTAGGTTAGTGGAGAACCCGTAATCACCTAGGTGTAAAAGATCCAAGCTTGCACGTTCATCGACTGTGCAAAGCTCGATCTTAGGTTTTCGTGGAGAACCCGTAATCTCCCAGTGTGTTGTGGATCCAAGCTTGCGAAGCTCGATCCTTGTCTTGGTTTTTGAGGAACCCGTAATCCTCAAAGTTTCTTGAGTGAAGAAAAGCTGCACCTGCGTGGAACAAAAGTGGACGTAGGTGTTTTACCACCGAACCACTATAATCCCTGGTCTCGTATTTTCTGTCCTTAAGCTTTTCAGTATTTACTCGCTTTTGATTATCTCATATTTGCACGAGCATATAAGCAAACCTAATACGAAGCTTCAATTACTTAGGAAATATTAGCTCACTAAATTCCGCATACAAGTAAGCGTGTCACTCTAAGATCAAGCGTCCGCTTAGGTCTTGAGTAAAGCCTTACTATAGATCAAGCTCTCGCTTCGGTCTTAAGTCTCAAGCGACCCTAGTCTTGCTCACTCTAAGATAAGTTGGAAAAGAAGTAGAAAAACTTCTATTCCCCGTATTCCCCCCCCCCCCCCCCCCCCCCCCGTGTAACCTTACTTACCATTCTGGGACCAAGACGGATTTTTATTGAAGTTATGAAAAAAATGAAATTTGGGTCAAAGTTCATGTTTACGTTGATCCATTTTGTTATTTAAGGAAATGAATCATTATCAGTTAAATGTTCCAAATCAGAATTTGGCTCATTATAAATTGAACTATGAGTATATTCTACAGAAAGACTCTCCTACACACTTTGCATGTGATCATTTTTTCTATTTATGGTTTAATTTTATTAGTAGGGTTTAGTTTGTTTAGTACTCCCTCCGTCCCTCTTCAATTGTCTTGTTTTATTTCGATATGAGATTTTAAACGCAATGTTAAAAGTGAAAATATGAGATTTTAAACGCAATGTTAAAAGTGAAAAGTAAGGGGTCTACATTAAAATGTAAGAGCATCCTTCTTTCCATTTTAGAAAACAAGACAATTCATATAGAACGACTCAACTACGATAAAGGACAATTGAAATGAGACGGAGGCAGGGGCGGAGCCACATTGGGCCCTTGGGGTCCAACCCCCCACTTTTGGGCCCCTATGATATAGTTATATGTATAGTATTTTGTAATATATTTATAATTTGGTATTTTTTGAAATAAAATATACATATTTATATTTTCAGGGTATTTTGTTATTTTAACATGATATTATTTCTCATTATCTTAGTTTTATTTGATCTATATCACTCAACTTTTACATTAATACTAACATATCGATTAAAACTATGTAACTTCCCGGTTTAGAATATGTATTTTCAGAAAAGAAAATAACCTTTTATACAATGGTTTCCCTAAGGCCTTGTTTGGTAGATAAGATGTGATAAGGTGTGATAAGATAAAAGTCATCTAGTGTCTTAGGATAAAAATTATCTTGGGGTAGAGGTATGATAAGAAATAGGAAAAAAATAGTGTTTTTGTTAGATCCGGGTCGAAGATCAACAACAATTATACAATTATTCATCATATTTGTAGGGAGTATTCACGTATAAAGGATTATAAAGGTAGCACGTAAGAGATTCATGTGATTCGCTAGCCATATTTTCTACAGAGCATCTTCTTTGTAGAAATAAAAGATAAAATTGGGGCTAAATATTGAATAAAGGGTGCATATAACTGATTGGTGTCTAGATGTTAGGATTTTCGTCATGTTTTCGTCTCCGTTTTCCCTTAGTTTTTGTGTATTTTCGTCGTTTGTGGCTATGATTTGGTTGCTTTGGAGTCTTTGGCATTGTAGGATAAAAAGTGCAGAAATGAGAAGAAAATGAGATGAAAGAAGCATTATATCGAAGAGGGGTTCAATAGGAGCATGTAGGCGAAAACGGAGGTCAATTTGGAGTTCGGACGAGGAAGATACGACCGAAACAAGAAAGGCGCGCAATCGTCCAGCGTTGGACGAGCGTCCAACTTACGTTGGACGACCGTCCAGGGAAGAATTGAAGAAAAATGCGAGTGCGACGTTGGACGAGCGTCCAGCGTACGTTGGACGACCGTCCAACGTTCCGGCCAGCTGTAGTTTCCTTGTATAATTAGGTTTTTCATACCTATTATATATACTATCCCTTGTGCACGAATTCTACAACACTTTTACTCTATTTTAGCTTTAGTTTTCAGTATTCAAACACTTTAGATTAGCTTTCTATTGTTCGGATCCGGATTCGTAGTTCGTTTAATTCAAGACTTCGTTTATTTAATTCAAGTTCTTCGTCTTCGTTTAATTCGCGTAAGTTCTTTTATTGCTTTCGTTTATTTGCTTAAATTGCTTTGCTTTAGTTTTAGATTCATTCTCTTAATTGCTTCGTTTAATTTGCTTAGTTTAAATTTCGTTCTTTCGATTTCTAGTTCTAGTTTAGATTCGTTTTTTCTTCGATTTCAATTCTCTCGTTTTTTAAAGCTTTCAAAGTTAGATTTATTTCTCCTTTTAATTTCCAGATTTTAATTCATCATGTCTAAGTTAGTTTATGCTTTCTTCTTTGCTTTCTTTATTGTTTTCTTTTCGATTTTCGCCTAGGTAGATTTATTGTTTTCTTCTAGTTTAATTCTCTAAGTTTATTTAGTTCTATTTATTTCCAGCTTTTAGATTAGTTTTATTTGCTTTGATTTATTTTCTTGCCTAGGATTTAAAATCAAAACCCCAAAAATATTCTTTACTTGCTTTCTTAGATTAGGTTTTTACTACATAATTAATTGCCCTGCAAAGTTTTCCTTCGAGATTCGACATTGGGTTTTTACTTACTAAGTGCTAGGATAGATTTCGTTCTATTGCGAACACTTTTTAGTGAAACAAATTTTGGCGCCGTTGCCGGGGAAAACTTTAGGCTTTTGATTGTGTAGTATTTTTATTTGTTTTATTTTTATTTGTGTTTATTCGTTTTTCTTATTTCTCCCACTCGGTGCGTTTAACCCTTTTTGCTGAGTGTTGTTTTTGCTGAGACCGAAGCCATGGCAGCTAGAGTCATGGGCGATTTTGCTCGCCCCACATTCACAGCCACCACTTCGGCGATTGTCCTGACGGAAGCGGTCAGGAATCATGAGCTTAAACCTCACCACATGGCGTTGCTTCCATCCTACCACGGGCTGCCCAACGAAGATGCCTTGACGTTCATCCGAGAGTTTTGCACGGTGGTTCAGACTTTCCCACTCTCGGGACTCACGGAGGATAACTTGAAGATGAAGTGCTTCCCGTACACCCTCAAGGATCGAGCAAAGTCATGGTATTTTGGCGCTCCCGGCCAACTCTCTCACCACATGGAATGCGGTGTGTGAGAAGTTCATGCTCAAGTACTACCCGAACCGCAAGACTCAAGAGGTGCGGTCAAAGAGATTATGAATTTCTCCCAAGACAACGATGAGCCGTTTCACGAAGCATGGGAGAGGTTCCAAGAGCTACTTCACAATGCCCCCATCATCAAATGGCATCGGAGTTGCTTTGGCAATATTTCTACGATGCCCTCAACCAAACTTGTCAATTCATGGTGGATAGTTCGGCCGGAGGCAACATAGCGGTCAAGACAGCTGACGAGTTGAAGGATATTTTCGAGACGCTCGCTGCGAGTTCTCAACAAAAATCAGCTAGACCGAGGAAAGTGGAGGCGAGTGCAATTTCGATGAGCCCCGATTTGAAGAAGCAAATGGCCGACATGTTGAGGGATCTCGAAAACTTGAAGATGAAGCAAAGTGCACCGGCCCCAAAGGAGGAAGAGAGGAAGCCCGATCAATGCGAGATTTGTGGAGAGCTTGGACAGATCAAGGAGGTTTGCCACAACATGGGAGCATTCACTCATGAAGGAGGAGCCGATGTCTTTGCTGCCCAAGGTTACATGCCACAAGGACCACCACCTCAAGGGCAAGGTACGAACCCGAATTTTCAATATCGTCGCCCTCCACCATATAACAACCCATATCCTCCTCCACCAAATCCCTACTACCCTTCTCCACCATATTATCCACCTCCTCAATACCCTCCAAATCCCTATTATCCACCACCTCCATACTACCCCCCTCAACCTACTCCTACACCACCACCATCATATCCAAATTCTCGTCTTCAAGGACCTCCACAAAAGCCTCCCGTCGATGAGGATCGTTTCCATGCACTTGATGCGAACATAAAAAGGCTCGAGACGGCAATTGGCCAAATTTCCAGTTCCATGCACTTGATGCAACAACCGGGGCGAATTCCGAGCCAAGGGATTCAACCACAACAAGCCAATGAGGTGCAATATCCTCCATATGTTCCTCCCGTTCCACCTCACCAAGCTCATGCAATCACGGTGTTACAACGCAATGGTGTCACAAGGTCGCCCCAAGGGTGTTCAAGTGATAGGAGGAGCCCGAGCAAGCAGTGGAGCAACGGCAAAAATGACGCAGCACAGCACTCTGGACGGGCGTCCAGCGTCTCTGGACGACCGTCCAACGTTGGACGATCGCCCACAGTCACGCCAGCCCCTGGACGAGCGCCAGAAATTGTCCCAGCGAAGCCCGCGCTGGACGGGCATCCAACGTACGTTGGACGACCGTCCAACGCTGAAAAGGAGCCAAACGCGAAGCCTACCTTGGGCGAGCGTCCAGCCAACATTGGACGACCGTCCAACGCCCAGAACGCGCACACGGAGCCCGAGGAAGCTGAGAAAGAGTCACGACTTTTCCACAAGACGTCCAACCCTTATGTTCCCCCTATTCCTTTTCCAAGTCGTGTGAAGAACAAGACGCTCAACCCGTATGTTCCACCTATTCGGAGTGTCGTGAAGAGGGAGAAGAAGGATATCGAGCCTATCAACTCGTTTCCAAAAAGAGGAGATCCGGGAGGTTTCGACTTGAGCATTGTTTTGGATAGTGGAGAGACCGTCTCGGGATTGATGGATTTAGGAGCTGCGGTAAATTTAATGCCGCATTCTATTTTTGAGAAGATCAACTCAAGAGTCCTTCAACCTACTGACATGCGCATTGAGCTAGCAGACGGCACCGTGAGAAATCCATTGGGAGTTGTGGAAGATGTTACTGTCCTCGTTGGTGGACTTCGAGTCGTTACCGACTTTGTTGTGCTTCACGAGGGCCAAGGAGCGAAGAGCACAACCGGTCATCTACTCTTGTTGGGACGACCGTTTATGGCCACCACTCGAGCTCGGATTGATGTAGGTACCGGTACATTGAGCATGGCCGGCGAAGGAGGTTCGGTAACGTTTTCGGTTTTTGGAAATTCACATTCTATTCCTACTTCTTCTCTTCATTCATGCTCTTTTGTTAAGCTTGCTAACCCTCTTGTTGAGGTACATGTTTGTGAGATTTCTGATAGGGTAGCATCTCTTGAAGAATTCATTGATGAAGAAGAGTCCATTGAAGATGACGAATTCTTTAGTTGTGTGGATGAAGAAGAGGACATTATTGAGGAATTTCTACAGAATTTGGAGGAGGTTGATGAGGTGGAAGAGGAAAGATCGACACTTGCGCCGAATGAAGAAGAGGACATAATCGAAGAATTTCTACGGAATTTGGAGGAGGTCGATGAAGTGGAAGAGAAAAGCTCGACGCATGCATCGAATGAGGAAGTGAT
Organism: Thymus mandschuricus; assembly: GCA_029379335.1. Classification (NCBI taxonomy): domain Eukaryota; kingdom Viridiplantae; phylum Streptophyta; class Magnoliopsida; order Lamiales; family Lamiaceae; genus Thymus; species Thymus mandschuricus. The sequence continues at coordinate 12,650,998 of CM057072.1, forward strand.
CATTAACTCTTTTCTTTCTAACCTCACCATTTGTGAAACATCTTTCCTTGTAGAGTTTAACTCGAAGATGCTTGAGGAGAAGTTCGAGCTAAGTGTGGGGGAGTCGAGAGTTGATGATGACCACGCTTTGGATCGTCGAGATTGTTCGAGAAGGGAGTATGAGTGTATCGCAAGGATCATCAAGACGTCGCTTGGTGCTACGGGCTTAGGTTGATCATATCCTTCGTCAAGCTAATGACGTTAAATAAGCGCTTGGTGGGAGGCAACCCACTTTGTTTATTTTATTTTTTTTGTAGAGTAGGATTTATTTTCTTTATTTTTGTAGTTTTTCGTTTGTTTTTCTTTTTGATGTTTGTGCAGGGATTAGTTCTAGGGATTACCACGGCATGGAAGGCCTCGAGGGGGAGCAAAAGAATTGAATTGGAGCGAAATTTCGCGAAGGCCACGTTGGACGAGCGTCCAACGTAATTGAGTTCTTCAATTTTGCAGCGAAAGCCGCTCTGGACGAGCGTCCAACTACGTTGGACAACCGTCCAATGCAAGACGGGCTCCCAATTCGATCCAACCAAGAGCGACAACCGCCGCAGTTCGTAATTGCCGACGTCGCTGCCACCGCCTTCGACCTCGACCGCCAGCCTCAATAGCCACCGCACAGTTCCAAGGTTTCTTCAACCCATAGCATTGTTAGTGTCTTTTTATTTTTATTTTGAGTCTTTTATTTCTTTTTCTTTATTTTGTGCAATTTTACGCTTTGGTATTTTGTTTTGCGTTTGTTTTGTAGGTACTCACTTGGAACCTTCTCGGGATTTCGAGTGTGTTGGTTGTCTTCATGCGATAAGTTTTTCTATCTTTTTCCTTTTATTTTCTCGCAATGGGGACATTGCTTGATTTTAAGTGTGTGGGGGGGGGGGGGGGGGGGGGGGATCTTGAAACTTTTGGCATGATGTGTTCGTTTTTGTTTTGTATTTTGCTTGTTTTGATCGAGTCTAGTTCGTGATCGAGTCTTCATGTTCCCTCACTTAGGATTTTGTTTGATTTTGAGCCCTATAAGCATGTAACTTAGGATCAATGTGAATGATTTAAAGTTGGAATCTTTAGTTGTTGGAATTGATTTGAGCATAAATTAGGTTGGTTTAATCTTGAGTTGTGATTGATTATGAATTGATGAATTGTGGGGCATGAATTGATTTGAGTTTGAGGAAAATGATTTATGATTTTTGGTTGAGTGTTAAGTTTAGATTATTGCGATTTTGGATTGCTAGTTTACTTTCCCCTTAGAAAAAAAAGAGAAAAGAAAAAATAGTTGTGTTTATGTGAATAAAGAGTTTATAGGATTTCTGCTCCTCTTGCTTGTAACGTATGAAAATACTAGAGTAATGAGCATGGGAAACCACATGAAAAGGCTTCGAGAGACCCTCGAATGAGTAAATTTCATGAACTATGTCTTAGATGATACTCGTGTATATTAGTATAAAGTGTTCGTAGGCATTCTACCCCTCTTGACAATGGGTACGGGAAACCACACTAGGAGGCTCGATGTGACCCATCGATGATTAAACCTAGTGAATTATGTGCCATAAACGTTCACATGTTTAAAAGAAAAGAAAAAAAAAAAAAAAAAAAAAAAAAAAAGAGAGTTGTTTATTTGTGGAATAAAAAGGGGAAGTAGGCTAGTCGTCTAAGTTGTGATGATTCTAGATATTTGTGAGATGTGTGTTATCATTGCTTTTCCTCTTACTTGGATTGATTTATAAGCCACATAGTTCATTGAGGATGATTGATTGTAACTTGGGATTAAAGTGACCTTGTTTGAGTTTGTCGATTCCGGTGATTAAATGTTCTATGATTTGGATTGTTTGGATTGAATCTAAGTTGTGTGTTTATATTGCTTGAGGACAAGCAAAGGTCTAAGTGTGGGGGATTTTGATTGGTGTCTAGATGTTAGGATTTTCGTCATGTTTTCGTCTCCGTTTTCCCTTAGTTTTTGTGTGTTTTCGTCGTTTGTGGCTATGATTTGGTTGCTTTGGAGTCTTTGGCATTGTAGGATAAAAAGTGCGGAAATGAGAAGAAAATGAGATGAAAGAAGCATTATATCGAAGAGGGGTTCAATAGGAGCATAAAGGCGAAAACGGAGGTCAATTTGGAGTTCGGACTAGGAAGATACGACCGAAACAAGAAAGGCGCGCAATCGTCCAGCGTTGGACGAGCGTCCAACTTACGTTGGACGACCGTCCAGGGAAGAATTGAAGAAAAATGCGAGTGCGACGTTGGACGAGCGTCCAGCGTACGTTGGACGACCGTCCAACGTTCCGGCCAGCTGTAGTTTCCTTGTATAATTAGGTTTTCATACCTATTATATATACTATCCCTTGTGCACGAATTCTACAACACTTTTACTCTATTTTAGCTTTAGTTTTCAGTATTCAAACACTTTAGATTAGCTTTCTATTGTTCGGATCCGGATTCGTAGTTCGTTTAATTCAAGACTTCGTTTATTTAATTCAAGTTCTTCGTCTTCGTTTAATTCGCGTAAGTTCTTTTATTGCTTTCGTTTATTTGCTTAAATTGCTTTGCTTTAGTTTTAGATTCATTCTCTTAATTGCTTCGTTTAATTTGCTTAGTTTAAATTTCGTTCTTTCGATTTCTAGTTCTAGTTTAGATTCGTTTTTCTTCGATTTCAATTCTCTCGTTTTTAAAGCTTTCAAAGTTAGATTTATTTCTCCTTTTAATTTCCAGATTTTAATTCATCATGTCTAAGTTAGTTTATGCTTTCTTCTTTGCTTTCTTTATTGTTTTCTTTTCGATTTTCGCCTAGGTAGATTTATTGCTTTCTTCTAGTTTAATTCTCTAAGTTTATTTAGTTCTATTTATTTCAAGCTTTTAGATTAGTTTTATTTGCTTTGATTTATTTTCTTGCCTAGGATTTAAAATCAAAACCCCAAAAATATTCTTTACTTGCTTTCTTAGATTAGGTTTTACTACATAATTAATTGCCCTGCAAAGTTTTCCTTCGAGATTCGACATTGGGTTTTTACTTACTAAGTGCTAGGATAGATTTTGTTCTATTGCGAACACTTTTTAGTGAAACAATAACCATGAAATCGGCCAGATCTATGGAGCGTAGAGCTCATTTGGGTAGAAAATCAAGAGAGAAAGGAGAGGGTGAAGTAGAGACTGTAAGGCGCCTTCATACTTCATCCTCTCATGGTAATGAGAATTATACCTTCGGCTTGAGTTGAGATTCTCCTTTTTACTGAGGAGAATGCAGATGGAAGTGATGAAAGAAGAGAAATCCTTGAAGAAGGACTTCGGCCACTATGGCTTGCCAGAGTGCGAAGCAGAGTATGAATGGAATAGTGCGTGTGTGAAGAGTTAAGATCGTTGAAATGGTGTGATCACTGGATAAAAAGGTGAATGCCCGTGTCAGGGGGGGACAAGAGAGGAATTTCTAAGGAGACAAGATTCCCTTCGTCATCAATTTTGTGGTCCTCACCCTAAGGTAGGTAAAGTCACGCAGACCGTGTATTGGGCAGATCCCTAGGCCTCAGCAGATGCTCGCGAGACTAAGACAGCTTCTTCATAAGCCGGGATCTGTGCAGGACCTTATAGCTTCTGCGACCTAGGCATCTATACCGAGCAGGTCATCGGAGGCTCCTGCGAAGAGGGTCTAATCAGCACTCACTACAAGAAATTTAGTCATAGATAACACGACATAGATAACGGTAATTTTAAGAAACCGTTATGTATGTGCGCCTTTTTTTATAGATAACGGTCATAAAAAAAAACCGTAATGTATGAGCGAATCACTTTTAACAAAGATAACAGTTTACACTAAATTGTAATGTAAAATACTAAGATAGTTAACACTTTTTCAATGACTGTTATCTAAATGTAGTGTTATTTTAATTTTAATAACGCTTAAAATTACTATTATCAATTTTTCGTTATTAAAAGAAATAAATAAATAGATAAATTAAATTTCTAAATTTCAAAAATAAAAATTTTAAATATGTAATCTCAAGCAAAAACGCAAGTCACAAATTTCTCAGACCAAAACCCTCTCTCTCTCGGTATCTCCGGTGAAAAGCCCTAATCGAAAAATTGGAGGCCCTTCGCCGGCCTCCGGCGACGTCGCCCCTTGCCTCCGCGTCGCGGTGGGAAGACGTCTACCGGCGCCGCTGCAACTTCTCATTTGGCGCCGCCTCCGTCGTCCGCGTCTGTTCCGCCGCCAATCGTATGTCGCCCGCGCAACTCCTACGACGGTGCTCGTCGTCTGAGGCCGGAATATTCCAGACAACAAAAACCCTAGCCCCCTTTCGTCTAGGGGACAATTTTATCCCTAGATCGTCCCTGCTTTCTCTCTCTCGGCTTCCTTTTCCCGGCGTCGGCGGTGACGCCGCCACCGTCGGTTGCTCCTCCTACACTTTCTCCCTCCATAATCAAACTCACTCACTCTCTATCTCGTTATTGCAGGTCCCGTCGACTCCCGGTGCTGCAGTAGATCTGCCGCCGAGGGCTGCTGTAGCTGTGGTGCAGCCTCCGGTGCCGTGGGAGGGCTGCCGAGGCTTCGGTGTTTCTCGAAGCCGCCCCGAGCTCCTGCTTCTTCTCCCGGGCAGACCCTTCATCACCGTCGGTCAGTCCGACGAGGTTCGATACCCGCTCTTCCCCTCTCGATTTATTTACGCAAGCATATAGATTTATGTCGTGGGAGTTAAGGGTGTCGTTTTTAATGGGATTATATGCTTCGTTCTAGATTTATGTTGGCTTGTTATTTAGGGAATGGACTGCACTTGTTGTTTGATATCATGTACTACAAAGACCGTTTACCCAATTTCTACAATTCTTAACTCTATGGAATTGGATTGTTCTTTGTATATCTTTAAGTATATGTAGAGTAATGAAATTATGTAGCATCGGTGTAAACTGAATTATGTATTAATAGTGGCTTGTTGTTTGTTTACCGGTTTTGTTTCTTTATCACGTGGATTTAGTTCTTGTGTAGACTTTGGTTTTTGAGTTTTTGGACTTAGTTCGATTTGTAGCACAGTGTACAAGTGCTTGGATTTTCTATCTTAACCATTTTTTTCTTAACTTATGGCCCTCATCATTTTTTTCTGGGTTTGTATGCAGAGATTGGAGATTCAGTTCTCATTCTTAAGGGGCCACAAGGAAGAATCAGCTAAGGTTGGTTGAGTTCTTTCCCATATCTTTGATATCCTATATGTTCAAATTCTAGCAGCCCTCTTATGTTCACTTATCTATCCTCATTTTTCAGCTTTGGGATACAAGAACATTACAACTTATCAAAACATATGCGACAGAACGTCCTGTTGATGCAGTTGCAATGTCTCCACTTCTAGATCATGTAAGTCTTGGAAGAAGATTAAGGCATTTATGATATATCTACTTGTTTCCGTTTTCTATTTCTCCAATTTTCTTGGTACATGCACTACCTGTTTTAGTTCAACTGGAGTTCTAAAATGACAGTAAGAACATATCTAATGGTCTAAGAAACGGTGTTACAATCTACTTGGGTGCTAGATTTCCTATATGCTGTATGCACAAGTGTTTGCCTCTCATATGGCGAATAGTAATGAAGGTGAGTCCTACATTTCTTGTGGTGTTATTTACTTTTGCATGTTTGATACGTGAAAGGGTGGGTAGTCATCTAAGTGGTTGAACAAATCCTAAAGAAAACATAGTATTTTTGCTTATGTATTTGACTAACATTTCATTTATGCAAATACCAACTTTTGGTTGCATTCTCATGTTGAAATTGAGCTAGTGTTTTATCATTTTGTATTTTAATTGTTTCTTTATATCCAATGACAGGAACTAAAACCACCATCAAGATTTGTTAATTGTTGCTGTTAGTACTGAGGGAAAAACGCATATTGGAGGGAAAAAAGAGCAAAAATAGAAATGCTAAAAGTTTCGGAGCAATGGCCAATTGGTGAACTTTTGTACTTATGAAACTATATCATTTTCATGTTGATTGAACACGTTTGTCTATTTTACGATGTTTGGATAATAATGTATTTAGAAATTTAAATTATAATATACGTAGCATTTTGTGATTTTATTTAATGTTATTTATTCATTTCACTAAATTAAAAATAGGCAAATCTAAAATGAAATAGAACAAATATGATGGTGTTTGTTGTTGGAATAGATAACGGTAAAAAAATGTTATGTATAAGGACAATAAATAACGCAAAAAATATGTTATCTATTCAATTATAACCGTCATCTATAACGGACATAGATAACGGCATAAAACCGTTATGTATGAGCATGACTATAGATAACACCGGTATATATAACACCACCTTTTGTACATAGATAACGGCATTTCGCCGTTATGTATGAGCGTTTTTCTTACAGTGACTGAAGAATGCCACGTGGCAAGGCTGATATTTATCCCTATCAGTTTTTATCCCGGGCCTCACCTTTATCCCGGGCCCCCGAGATAAAAAAATCTTAGCTACCAAATATAAGATAAGCCCGGATAAATTTCTTTTTCTTGAGATATCTCGTCTACCAAAAGGTTATGATACGTATCATCATCGTATGAAAGTAAGTACAAGAGATAATAAAAATTGCATAGTAATTCGTTTGAATTCAAAATGAACCAACACGACTACTTGAAATCCGTCCAGTGTCAACATGCCTAACCATTTCAAATATTCGTGAGATCTTCTATTTGTTAAAACTATTATAAAGATGATCCGGTATCAATTATTAGTGTACTATTTATAACATAGTAAATTCCTTCAAATTTAACTATTAAATAAGTAGAACAAAATGATACCCCAATTAGCAATGTGTTTCTTTAAATTAATTGGTTGGAGTGTATGGGAGCGTATCTCAAACTTGCATCCTATAAATTTAGTCCAAACTGTCCAATGCAGATGTTATGAACATAAATTTGTGGG